>DWNR01003747.1:0-11498 GCA_018250455.1 Polygonus leo | reverse complement strand
CCGTGAAGCAATTTATTGTGTTTCGGTATGGAGAGGCGTGATTGCCGGCTATACTTAAACGCGAGGCGAACATCTTAATCCTCAGGGGTAGCAACGAATCTGTGATCAAACTTAGGTATGACTCAATCGTACTTAAGTATGATTACTGATGTCTATGGGCGGCAGTGGCCACTTACCATCAGGTGGACTACATGCTCGTTTGCTACCTTTACACAATAAAAAAAAAACAAAAATTTTTCTTAACAGGCGACGGTCACTACATACCATCAAGTAGTACGTCTACTTTATCAGTGATAGGTATAAAAATGCTACTCGTAGATGAGTTTATGATAAAAAATGCAGACGAACAAAGACCCTCCTCCTTCAGACGCAATGTGTGGACTCTCCGCGTGGCTTAAATCGTTACTGCGAATGTCGAGTATTTTGGTCGAAGTAATAATGTACTTTGGAGTTGACTGTGAGCAAAAAGCCATTTTACGTTTCATGGCTTTCTGTGATTGCATTTCTGAAGAAACCTTGCCTTGTGTAAGCTTGCAGAGTACTTTCTTCACTTTTCATATGGTAGGTTTGTTTGTTTATTCGTATTGAATGAACTCAAAAACTATTGAAACGATTAAAAAAAACAACACCGAAATAAAGCTATTTCATTAGCGAATAACACAGGTTATATTTTATTTCCAAAAACTAGGGATCCTTCTGATAATAACTATAGTATACGAGTAAACCAAGGCAGTGAAAACTTGTCAATGAAAGTTAGTTTACAGCGTCCGCTGCGAAAACTATTGTAATTTATATTGCAGAAACAACAACAACACAAGACTACAGTCCACTGGATGGTACGTAGTCATAATTATGTGTCATGTAGCGTCCCTCGGAAAAATGTCTGTTGTATGTATTACGTATTGTGCAATAAATGGTGAAAATTAAATGGTTTAATGTTTTTAAATATATACAGTAGTCTTCCGAACGATCTCTAGTGGCGAACGCTATAATTCTTGTGCCCTTACACTGCATCACAGTTATTAAAATTCCGAGTTCCCGTCATTTTACTGGCCATCGCTAACACCACCACTACCATGGTAATTTCACATATTTACGGAAATTTACATTTTATTATTACTCGGTAACTTTACAACCTTATCGAAAGGACCTTAGCGAGCTTATTTGAAAGCTTTGAAGTTAGCCCAGGTTGGCAAATAAAGTTGCAATAATTTTTATTTACTTTTAGTTTTCCGATAGAATAGTCAAACGAAAAGCCATGTAAAAAGCACGCTAAGAACATTCTTGCACCAGAGTTCTCAAACAATATACCATTTAACAAAAAGAAGGGAGAAGTAAATTCAAATAAACTTTTAAACTTATTACATACATACATGCAAGTAAATTTAACTCTAGAGATTTGGCAGGAAACAAACGTATTGAAACGCAAACTGACGAGAATCCCATTTCAGATTTGCCGGAAAATGTGGAGATGTATACCGAACTTGTTCCGCTGGAGTCCTGGTCCCCGCACGTGTTGTCGTCGTCTTTCCGAGCGACGCACAGGCAGACGGGCGACCATTACGCGCTGAGACGACTCCACGCCTACTCTTCCGTTCTCACTAAGAGAGTGGAGATGTGGAAACAGATAGACCATCCCAACATTGTTCGTCTCTACGAGTTCTTCACTACTCAAGCCTTCGGGGATCACTGTAAGTATTTTTAACTTATGATTTGTTTCCTTAAATTTTAAGCTATTCACAGGGTCCTTTAGATGTTTGCAGCACTGGAAGGATTGCCAATGCATCGACGGCTTTAAAGGGTGTCTTTACGCACTTTATTTTTTGAAGAACCTTGCCTTTCAGATATCACGGATACTGCATAAGTTTCGAGATATCTACACTTAGTTTAAGGATGTTAGTATTATATTCCGCTAAAGATTCCTATATGATCTGGGTGACTGTTAGTTTTCCAAGATAAAAAGTAGCGAATGCCATTACCCAATCCATAAACTGTCTCCACACGATGACTTAGATAGGTAAATCTGAACTTTGATAATGCTAATGCGTGAACGCATTACAAACTTTGAGATTTGATTCCATCCATCCATATACATTCACACACTTCCCCTCCCCATAACACCTGGAAACTACTTGTCCTATGAAAACTCCGTGTCTTCCATGTTTCCCATCAATTGAACATTGCTCTCCTGCGTCTCCGCCCTTCTTTTCGTCCTCTTCGCCCGCCTGCCGTAGTGTCCCATCTTCTTTATCTGCTATCCTTCTCCTAAGAATTATTTGCCGTATACTTCCTTTCCAATTTTAAGTCTTATCTTAAGCCGGACGGGCAACTTAGACCGAACGTGGAATGTTGCGGGTTTTCGCTTTAGCTAGGAGATCGCCAGAGAATAGGAGCCTTAAATTAGTTACGATTAAAAATCTAAATATTGAAAGGTCGAAAAAGTATTATAAGGGCATCTCCTTACGTCGTAATCCACAATATTGAGGGTCGTTATTCCACCGATATGAATATAATGCTCGGCATCTATGTTAATCTTTGGCATCATGAAGTGCAATTTGGGCTCAACACTCAAATTGAAGAACGGATTTAGTTGGATCATCTAAGTGGACCACGTCCTTCTGGGCGTTTGCCATTAACAAGCTTTAGGGATAACCAACCAGGACGGGCATAACCATCCTGCCAGCGAAATGGCTGAAAAAATTTAATAATTTCCAAAAGTGGCGGAAAGTCTAGCTTTTATATTGCTTCCATATTTTATGCAGCTTGAACGTTGGGGTTTTAGATACCTTTATGCCTTCGAAGGTCCTTTTTACGGGAACAACTGTATTGCTTATGCTTGCTCCTAAGTATATGAAATCTTTAAACATTGTAAATGACAAAAAACTCTCCATATACATTGAATAGAATGGGTGATAAAATGCAACCCTGTCTAACCCCTTTTCTAAATCTGAAGGATCTAGATGTAGATCCCTCTATCTTCACAACACCCCGATTATTTGAGTAAAGTGAGTGGATGAGAGTAACTATATGTTTTGGTACTCCGAGTTTATCCAAGGCTTTCCATGAGGCAAGATGACACTGTCAAAAGATTTGAAGTAGTTGATGAAACACAACACAAGAGGGGTGTTTAATTCATAGGCCTTTTCGATTATTTAGTGAATGTTCATTTGTTGGCGCGTTCTTTTACCTTTGACACAGCCTGCCTGTTCTTGTAGGATTTGTCAATCTAAAATACAAATAACTATATCTTTGCTGGCACGACATTTGAGCTAGACTAGAGTCGGAGGTAGATTTTTTTTTTTAGACTGATACACCGAGTCCAGTCTCCAGGCGCATTCACTTGTATTCCAAATAGTGTTCCAAATAATATATATTTATGTAGTACATCATTCCTGCAGTTCGGATTGCCTTCATGACTTCACATGTGTGGAAATGCAATTGACATCTGATAGCAGTATTTTAGGTTAAAATAAAGGCATGCGCAGTCGCCACCTTTCAGTTATTACTTCTAAGTTATGAAGTGGTTTCTCTGTCCTCGTTATCGATGACCCATATTCTGGGTATGATGCGTATTTATTGAGGTATTCTTGGTTGGAAAGCCATGTTTTATGTGGATATCGGGTTCTATATAGATATCGGGATATTACGCCCTACCTTAAGTATTTTTGTAAATGAAATTTTTCGAATAATAAATTAAAAATACCAGAGGATGCCGTAGTCGTATGCATACCCACATACATGGCTAACCCGGCAAACATTGTTCTGTCATGTAAAGTATAATACCACGATGATCTAGTTGATTATGGTATTAAATTTAGCATTTAAAGTATTCTCCTTTGTCTGAAAACTATACTGTTCCCGTTACTGTGTTCCCAATGAATCGAGCTGAATCTATAAGTTAAACCAATTAAACCTAAGAGATCTCATTGATCAAGAACCGTTTAGTATAAAGCTACAAAAGTTTTACACCGGGCAATAAGGTCTTGCTCGGTGCAGTATTTACATAACATTGGACTCTGATCACATCCATGCCAACAGTTAATTAATGTCGACATTACTATTTTGTGTAATTGTAAGTGTTAGGTATCCGCAAACCATTGTCGCGAATAATTGCTATAAATGCACAGCGACCAAATATAGAAATAAATATTGGTATATCGTCAAGGTCTTAATTTTGTTGTGATTATAATATATTTATAATACTTTTTGGTATGTTCCACTTTGACGCGTTTGAGCTTCGATACAACGTCCGTTATTGGTAGACGTCCTTATATAAAATTAAGTATAAGATATCGATAAATTATATAGGAAGAACACTAAAACGAAAAATAGGGATTCTAGCTATATGACTCGCGTTGACAATCTCAAATTAATAATCGACTTCTACTCATTAGCCACCAAGGACTCTATTAAAATAGATCTAAATTCTGTGGCACTGTACACATATCGGTGCTAGCCTGAGGTTTTTCCCTCGACCGAAACTTATAACTGCCGGCCATCGAGAAAGGAAGGTATTGACCTGACCAATAGCTGGGGCATGGGGGATTCCAACAATCTGTTGACGACCATTTTATACACGAACAAATGCCTTCTCGGTTTGGACTCGATTTGGAAAAACTTGGGCCGTGCATCGCTTATACCTGACCACGTCGCTATAACAATGGTGCGTCACCCGCGTCAGCTGCAGTGGCTCGCACGGAAACCGAACAGCTTTGTCCTATATTAATAAATAATTTAATCAATACTGCAGTTATACATTAAATATGCAGTAGTATTGATTGGTGACTATAAAGTGTACTATAATGAAACCTTCATTTTGTCTCCGGACCTACGCAGCAAACACAAAATATGTTTTGGATAATTTTAACCAGTAACGTCTTTCAGTTACCAGTAATGTCATGGACGCTATTATTGTAATGCGAGAACATTATTAAACGATACAACAACGGTTTTAGGTCTCAACGCTATATTTTCCATAGAATTTAAAATGTCGGCATAAACGGACGCATTCGCGAGATAGCCAGCAAACGGGGACCGGACTAAAATTCAATACCGTTATTTGGTTAAATCCGTCTGACGTATTCATTAGGGTGTGCGCCCCTCCTCGTTGCACCCTAGTGTGTGTATATATTCTAGCCATCTAGAATATCCTGTTTTGGATGGGGTTCCGAACTCCCGACGTATCGATCGACGATGCCTAAATTACTACTTATAGCTAAATACGAGTACATCCAGACAACCACCCCTCCGCTACCTGTGAATACAAAATATATGTTTGTCTCGCCGGTCTCTAGCTATTTTCAGCCCGCTAATGTTGTTTTGCACTTTTAAATTTGCCGTTTTGATTTTTTTTGCAAATGAACGTCAAAGTGCTCGAAGCAGCGACGTCGCTGTATAAGAAATCAACACTACTTATTAATACTTTCTATGTAAAAACTTTATAATAGTATGACGCTTTAATTTATATCGCTGCGTTCAAAGATTCTGTAAATGTATCTGTATTTCGTTTTATTTGAAGTGTGATTATTTTCCCAATAGGAACTTCTACTTTCTCAATCTAAATATATAAAAGCGAAAGGTCACTCGTCACGAAATCTCGAAAACTACAAGTGCTAGGAGTTTCAAATTTTGCATTGGGGTTCTTTTTAGGACGTACGTGTTCACTAAGATAGGATTTTGCGAAATTCGATCCCTAAGTAATTGTTTTTGGGGTTGATAGTTTATTTGAAACTTCGTTACTACAAGTGCTAATAGTAATGCATATCTTCATAACTACGCGATCGAAGCCGCGGGCAACAGCCAGTAGGTATATATAAAAATCGTGTATTACGATGGTTGTCCTTGCTCATCTCCGAAATTACTTAACAGATTTTAATAAAGTCTACACATATATGTAACTTTGTCAAACTTGACAGATGGATCTTTTGTTGACAGATGACAGATGGATATTTTCGAAGGACGAAGTCAGTCCTGTCCCACTGCGCACCATGTTATAACTAATTTATTTCGCTAATTTGCATTATATAACACGTTAAACATTTTATACATCTTTAAAATCTGTAATTCGTCCCACTGTTGGGCACTGCGTTTCTCTCACAATGAGTATTTTAGGTCATAGTCCACCGCGCTGGCCAAGTGCTAGATGGTAGACTTCACACAACTTGAGATTAATTGTTTTTACAATCTTTTATGCGTGTAGGTTTCGTCACGATGTTGTACCTTTATCGAAAAGCAAATGAGGACTTCTCGCTTTTCTCGAAATCGGTAATTAATATCTAGTAAAGATGAATATCTAGAAAGATATAATTATAATCGGGATCGCTCGACACACACTTCGAAGTCATGGAACAAGACATTATCGTTCTCGTGAAAGTTCCCGCCAATATATAATTCAAATGAAGATTTGGCGGCAAAAAAAATCAACAGATTAACATTTTACAATCGCTGAGGTTACGTGACACGTGACAGAAGATGAGTAACTTTACTTATTTTCTGACGAAATCGCGATTTCGAAATTTATCAATTGAAGATTTGCTGATACAAAGAAAATTCGTCATCGCAAGGTGAATATTTCATAAATACCATTACAAATTTCATTATTCCATATCGTGTTTCATCTAGATACAACTGGTTGTCATTTAAAATGAGTACCAAAACGTTTAATAAAGCGCCGATAGGAAAAAGGATAGTTTCGAAAGGGCAGTTTAAATTTGCATACAAGCATAACAAATTAATAACATCGAGCTAGACTTCCCGGGCCGCGATGTGCGCGGGTCAGTCGGCGGTCAGGTGGGGAGGGGGTGGGGGCGCAGCCCGGATCCAGCTCCCACTGCCTGCGTGGAAATGATGGATACCATTGTATGTGCCTATAAGCTTATTGATTTTACTGTTAAAACGACCGACACACCGTGAACGGGTGGAAGTGGGTGGTAGGATACCGAGACCTATGAATTACTTATTATATTCAATCGATATGTAATTGCAGCTGTGTCATGCGCCGTCCCAGTTAAAATTTTAAACCCTATGTCCGCCATTACGATAATGTACTTCCAATTACCATAAGTGGTAGCGTGTCCCTGCTGGTCGATACCATTGGGTTTATGCAATGTGTCATTTACCTATTCATAAGAATGAAATGGAAATTTTCAAACACAAGTTTAATAACTAGTTCAACATAACTATCTCTTATTCTATTTCCCTTTCAGTATAATTGTCTGCAGATAACATGGCAGGATAGCCGTCATGTGCACTTCATCGTTTTGGTTGTCCTACGCACATGATAAGACAAGCAAATAGAAACAAAAGGCGATCACGTGCGCCTCGGCCCACGCACAATAACATATCCCGTAGCGGGACACACATAGGTTTTATCGGTAGCAAAATAAATTTGTAATCTACACCTTTGAAAAATACTCTACGACCGCTTTACTTATGATTATAATAAAATTGACATAAATATCAGTTAATTCAAAATATAAAAATAACACAAATACTAATGTAAAATAGATACATAATAAAACATATAAAAAGCTATCGAAATTATAAAAATTCTGATTGATGGATATGAACGATTGGCTGACCTCTGGTCAAGAGTATCCCGAATCGTATAAAAAAACCATAATATAAAATCAGTTATAGTTACATGGCTACAAACACAATTTAAAATATTGATCAAAAACTTGAATAATAAATAGTCCCTAAGTCACAAAAGTTTCGAAAGTGTAATGTTTTAGATGACGCGCAATAGTTAGCGCAAGTACATTTGCTGTTCATCGGCCATCAATTCTCTAAGTTAACTGTTTGGTGGACGAGTGAAAGTGAATAAAGCTTGGTACTTTGATCCTTATGCAAGTGCGACCTCAACGACCTGTTTGGCCCTACCTCTGCGCCTTCTAAACCCTAGCCTTACTTTCTTTACTTTTCCGGCCACCAAAAAACTCTCAAAATCACTCAAGTGTTTATATGACGTAATCGTGAGTTTTGTTATATAACGCTTTTGATTTTCCACCCTAGATTTGTTGTTTGACATTAAATATCCTAAATTAAATTAATCTAAAACCTCTTATCTCACGTTGCGACGCGACCCGCGTTACAATAAAATATTCAACACTCAACTTTCAAACAAATCTTCGTAAATTTCAGAATTTTTAATTCATGATTCATTACTCGTTTTTTATGGTAATTGAACGAAACTCTATTGGGAATATATAGATAATTGTAATACTAGCCCCTGCCTGCGGCTTTGCATCCGGTACACCATAATTTTGTTTATTTATAACAAATTTTATTAAAACACAAAACAAGTTACAACTTAGGCGTAGTAGGTTCGCACGTTTTTCATTTGTTTTTTTTTATACAGCCACTCTCTAGCCGGCTAGCTTCTTCCGTTTTCTGAAATTAATTCCTTGAAAAATCGTAACATTGCACTAAATTAAAATCAAAAATCCTCTTCATTATTCTGCAAATGTACGGCTGCAACTCATAAATTTGAGACCATAACAGATTTTTTTTTATATCGAAGAGGTATCGTCCTATAATCATTGGGACAAAAATCGGCTTACGCTACTAAAATATTATTAATAATAAACCACCACATTCAAATTTAATTTACATCAATGTCAAAGAGGGAATACCATTATTTAATATCAGTCTTTTAGACATTTTCTAATAGATAGTGTAGATAATATGAATGTTCTATTGCCCACAGCTCTCGTGCTGGTGTACGACTACCACCCGGTGAGCCTGTCGCTGATGGAGAAGTACTTGTCGGGCACCGGCAGCGGCAACCCGGCCGATGCCAACGGCGGCTACCATGACCCCTTCTCCTCGGACCCCGACGCGCCACGGCCCTACACTCACCAGGTGAGACTAAATTTACGATTATTATTTATTACAACTCAAATCGGCTGCACTGTAGTATTATTTTTTGCAAGTCTGTCTGCAACTCTTTAGTGTACCGATTTGTATAATTATGTTGAAGAAAATTAATTAATCTTAGTCCTAAAAGTTTTACGATTTGTTGTGTCTTCAATTCCGGCTCTATATTGATTTAATTACAGAAAAATCTATTAAATTGCAAATAACGCTATAAATTGCGCATTTAACGCGAAGGGCGCGAAAACAGGAAACTAGTCAATTTTCCTACTTTTTTTTCTTAAAAGATCGCGAGTTTTGTTTTATTTATTATTGAATGTAGTCGTGATGTAATCAGCGGGGGTAATATACTGTGGTATAATTATTTTCGACAGATAAGTGACTGACTTAAATACCTATCCTGATACCAAAAAGCGTTTTAATTAAATTTTATTATACACGCCCTAGGTACTGTTCCAAAATGTACTAATATTAGTTCTTTTGAAGTCGGTCAATATCAAAGCCGTAATACATCTGGACACGCCAGACAACAGCGGGGTCCTATTTAGATAGCTATACTGGTGTTTAAAATCGTCTGCGAGGGGTGAACCAGAAATCGAGGGGCGGCTGGTTCCCCGTCTGCAAATCTGATAGGTATTTTGGGGAGGCTGCCGTATTACCCGTTTATGGACCTAGCTATGATTATGATATACTTTGTGATACGAGCCAGACAGCTCGGCGCTTTCGTTAAACAGTTTGGGGCGCGGCATAATCTCATTGTACTGATTCGTGTGTGACGCATCTGTCGCATTGATATATTGTACATGGAGTATGTAACAGGAATATTTGAATCGTAAATTAAACTATAAGATAAATTCAATTCCAAACTTTTTTCTTTCCTTGTTATTGCGTATATTCTTCAGTATTGTCAATCACAACAGAGTGTTCCTTGCACATTACTCTTTAAGCACGCATAGTATGTTGAAGTATATCGTTAGGACGTTTTCTTATATATAACTATGGATGTTTTCTTTTTATAACCGTGGAAATGAAGATGTCTGTGAATTAGAAACTCTCATGTGGTGTGCCCCACATGAGAGTTTCCAATAAAAGGTATAGAATCTATTCCAAAACTAGATCATTTGGAGGTATATTCGAATTCGCTATGGGCTAGATCTGAATGACGGATCTAGTTCACAGAGTTAAATATAGAGTTATCGATTGACCCAGGCGAGAATAAAATATGAACATTCAAACATATTGTTAATTTTAACTGACCTTAAACAAATATTAAACACTTAGGGCAGTCAGTCGATAAAACAAATATTAAACACTTGGGGCATAACATCATTAGTGATCTAAATAGGTCGACTTTTCAAAAATATTAAATATAAGACGACTAGGAACTACAAACAACTCCGATAATTTAATGAGCGGATGATAAATATAGCTTGTTTTATTTAATAATACAAACCGAAAAATTGATGATAAAAATGTGAATTGAATTGATAATGTAATGTCGGTTATTGGCCCCAGATATCAGCATAATAAAAATCTGCATATTTCTCGCTAATATCGTATTTGGGTTTTACATGAAAGGACACGACCGATTAAGTTAAGTGCGCAGTTTTGAGAAATTGCTTAGGATATCTATTTTTTAAGTAAATATGTTCATCAAAATCCCAATATAGTTTACATAATTTATACTTACAGGCTAGGTAAAGATAAAAAACAATACACTTTTCATGTTTTGATTGCATATAAGTAATAACCATTTGAAATTTCGATCTGTCAACTTATTTCTCTAGGACACACGATTTATGAAGCATGTGATTTATGATGTATACAGTTATGGACAGACATTAGAAAGGGGTAGGCACGTAACCCCCGAGGCAAGTTCGATAGGCAACCACGTTTCTGAAACCGAAACCCAACAACTGCTTTGATGTTTTTCTATAGCGTCGTTCCTAGCGAATCGATTTCGGCAAATTAGGCGTCTATTAATTTGTTTTTGTTGTAAGATGGTAATAGGCCATTAATTTTAATACAAATCGTACAGATAATATCTCATTAGCTTAGAACCGTAATAGGAAGACGTTTGAATTTCTCACAGAATTAAAATTAAAAAGTTATACGTTTAAAATGAAAATATATTGTTTTAATACCAATCACACAGAATTCCTAACGTCTATTTCCATTAGAACCGTAATAGGATGACACTTGAATATTTTACAGAATGCGTATAACTGAGATCGGGACAAAGACAAATATTAGAAATAAAATATAACGTGAGAAATACATAAAAATGTGCGTTTGTTTGTTAGAAAAACGCGATGCTGCGCGCGGTGGCGTCCGGCGCGCTGCTGCCCGAGGCGGTGCTGTGGAGCATGCTGGTGCAGCTCACCGCCGCGCTGCGCACCGTGCACACCGCCGGGCTGGCCTGCAGGTAATAGCTATACCAGCTGGTAGGACTCGTGTAGTTCAACCGAGGGTACCCACCGCCACCCTCATAATCCTTCGTAAAGCAATTTATTGTGTTTCTTTGGATGAGAGGAGAGGCGTGGTTGCAAGCAATTTAATGTGCTTCGGTTTGGAGAGGCCTGGTTGCCGGCTATATGTACAACAACGCGTACATCTTAGTCCTC
>DWNR01003746.1:0-11499 GCA_018250455.1 Polygonus leo | reverse complement strand
GAGTCTGCGACCGCGCCTGCCTCCGACAGGACTTTCTCAAGTAATTTTAGTTAAAGTTAGTTTTAAGGTAGTACTAGGGGTCCGTAGGAATATCTATAGTTAATGATATAGGTAAAAAGAGTTAGTTCTGTTGACTCAATTTATTAGTAGGCCGTGAATTGGTAATCGTAAATTGCATGTAATTTTTGCAGCTGGGTTTTTATGAAAGTGGATTTTTATGAAAATACCCAAAAGTATTTGTTTTTGCAGTGTACAGTACCGATTATTGATTCATGATCATGATTGGATACTTGGATTTTCTATTTTAGTATAGTCGGCATGTATTTACAAAGTTGCACAAAGTAACTGGCGGAACACTATACATCTAACATAGTCTCTATATTTTATGCCGATTCCGATAAGCTCCTTTCTAGGCACATACAATACAATATTTGAATTAAATGTACATTGGTTTTACATTGCATTCAGGCGTACAATGTAACGGAAATCGGAATTCTGACGACATGGCGATCATTAGCCCCGGCCTGCACGAGGAAGCGCCGTCGCCATGAAAAACTTGACGCTGCACTTTATTCATTACTCCTTGCGTCCAATAAGATAATCCGCAGCCGATGGGAAGCTCCGACATTGCATTATTCATCCCGCGGGCGACGCGCAGAATTCCTATGATCGAGAAATTGAGCAGTTAACCATGTTGCGGGTATAGATGGTCAATTTTCCCCCGATCGAACGTATTTGCGATTAATTCAAATATTCGATCGCCACGCCGGATTTCTTGCGGCGCGCATTGTTGCGTTTTTGTGCGCCGCGTTCCCGAGGACCGCCGGCACAGCTGCCACCTACGGACTGGCCGTACCCGTACCTCGTACCCACACTCGCTCTTATTAATATTAAATAAATAATTGGCATTTCCGATCTCCGCTGCCTCGACAATTATTTTGAGAATTGCTGATCTTATAAAATTAATACGTGGCAGGTGAGTGCGAACTTCAATTTGTAGGAACATGCGAGCGGTTCGGTTTTTAAGGTCGAAATGTACAAAATGTTGAAGCTACAAATAAGTGGTTTATTATTTTCAGTTTTTCCCACAAGATGGTTAAATTGAGGGGAGTCAACCAGTAGCACTGGATCTCAGCACACTTTTTTCCCACTTGCAGTTAATTGGATTAATAAGTGTTTATTATTATCCACCTACATTGGTTCAGAATAAATACTTACTGTTTCTTCAAATGAATTTAAATGCGTATTAATGATTCTACTTTACATACAAGTTAAGCGTCATTCCCATCGTATAAATACATTGAAATTTAAGTTATTATTTTCTTATAAAACTAACACAGGTGGCTACAATGATGATACAGGTGGAAACTTTTAAAATGTACCTACAATATTTCCCCCTTCCTTTACGGATTATGGAATATAATTACCATGTTATACTAATAAAAGAATAATGTACCTATGTATGAACATCCGTAACATCCGTAACCGCTAATAATAAAATCATCATTTGCTTGTTGTCGTCGTATCTTGGACGTAAGTCAGTTCGTACCTACACGTATAGTAGGTACGTCAGAACCTTAAGATTCTGTCAATCAATTCTTGTTATTGTTGAAGCTGCGTGATTAGGTACTATTATTTATAGTGTGCCTATAGATTATATTATAAGTGTGACAAATTTTAAGTGCACTAAGATAGAAAACAAGCATGCAGTCCATCTGATGGTAAGAGGTCACTGCCGTCCATGGACATAAGTAATAATTGTCGGATATGATAGAAATTGCATAGATGCTACCCGTGATAGGTTTACCACTGATGCGATGCTACTCTTGAGGACTAACATGTTCGCCTCTTGTAATTAGTTTAGCTGGTAACTACATCTGTTTAAACCGAAACACTTCTTATGAAGGTGGTGATGGTACTTCCCCGGTCGAACTACAGGAGTTCTACCTACTCACTAAAAATTACTACTTTAGCACTGCTGACTCGTCTGCTACATCTATACCTACTACAGTCTATACAGCAAGAATCTACCTTGCATATAATTCCGAACGTCTTATTATTCAAAGAATGCTCTTTAAGCTGCAGACGAGAAGAAGAAATGCAAATACCAACGGGGACGGGATATGAAGGTCGTAAGTTGTTTTGCCTACAGGCCGCGGCCCCCGGCGCGTACCGCGAACCGCTGCGGATTCGCCGACCGAATGTTTTGCGAGTTTCCGCGGACCACCGACCACCACTATCGACCACCGGCGACTGTTGCACGCTTCTACTTTCAGACAGTCACATTTCGGCGGGAAAACACAAAATTTTTGCTATAGATTACTTTCATGAACAATTAGTATAAGTAGTTTTATTCATCATTTGATCCCAAATCTATTATTACTAATACTTGTTTCTTGTGATATATTCTTTCCACATTTGGTTCCCGTTTTTACCCAGTCCCTACCTGAGATTTCTCAAATAGTTTATAAGCTGCAATGAGTACTTACTATCAAATTGCTTGCTCGTTTGCTACTGTAAGAACGTAATAAAATCTATTTTCGATTAACTTAGTGACGCGATTTAAACTTAAGAACATAGATAACTATTTTACATTGAGTGCTTTTATAAAATATTAAGACAACAAGCATGTTATAAATAGTAATTAATAAAAGTAATTATATACCAGGCTGCTAGATACAGAGTACCTAACTGCATTTCAGATAATTTTTACATATTTGCATTTTCAAAATTAAAAAAGTAATTTACAAAATCGCAAGGATATGAATTTATATTTTAGAAAGTTGCTTAAGTATATGTCTAAAGCATGTAAATAATTTTAGGAATAGTTTCTGGTATTCTAAGTATCCAATTCTAAAAAAATACTTACGTGATGAACTTAGTTAGTAGCAATACTTATGATTGTTAAATCATTATGAATAATCAGTCGGAATCCTTGGAGAAAAGTAAATAGAGTAGCATTTAGCATGTTTTTGAATAGATTATAAATCAATCGCTTACATTGTATTGACTGCAGCTATTACCGTCAGATATAATTTTAACTAGCCAAGTACTCAATTAAATACAAAAATACAAATTAATAATTATGAATTCAACTAGCTATACACAGATATGTAGGTGCCTGCAAGTACCCAAAGAATTATTGCAGTAAATGTGCAGTTGAATGAAATTTATCGTGCGTTGAATATGTTACAAAGTTGCTAGAGTAAGTCATGCAGTTTTAGCCAAATGTACTAAACCACGTAAAATATATTTACACGTTTAATTGAAAGGTGCTACAACTGTATATGGTTCAACTAAATCGCTACATAAATTTAGCTACATACAACACCAATAATAAAGTCTGCTTTATTCTGGTCTCAAAGGCATATATATTAAATAATACATTAATAACTAATTGTCGTAACTTCATAGTAATTCATATAAATAAAACTAAGTATATTCGGCCACGTTTATACAGAATAATATATATTTTTATTTGTATAATTAGAAATACGTAGGTATCTACGGTACTCTTCTTAAGGTAATCTTCTTAGGTAGCTCTTAAATTATTTTGTAATCGATTCATACATAATATGTGTCACTTTTGAAAGTTAAAAAAAAAACTCAATGCTGCAATAATTTAATAGGATTTGAATTAAATATTCTGTAACGTAACGATTCATACGAAAAGATCTTAAACGCCAGTTACAACTTGCTTAACCCTACATTTTGACACATGATGGTTCAATTATTGTCATTGCAGGTTACAGCATGGAACGATATAGTGGGCAGAGACCTTAAATGCAAAATATAAGCCACAATCTTGCGTATAAGCGAATACAGTTAATTGTATTGCTTACCCAGTGGGAATTAAATTAAATATGCTTACATCGGAGCCGTACAAAGCGTACGGAGCGGCGCAGCTGGCTCGTGTGGCCTGTGATTAAACAATCAAATAATCATATTAATCACCCAGCGCCCGAGCCCGCTCTCCTACGGGAGTGCTGACTACAGAGGTGTGAGTGCATACAAAATACTGACATGTGAAAATTAATGTGCTCATAACATTGGACTCTTAGAAATATGTTATTTTTTTTCCTAACATAAGATTTTAATTCAAACTTCGTTCTATTTCATATCAATGATTGTTTAATATATGTGGTTATTAGATTAATATTTTTCTAATAAGTTTTTCTAATAGTTTATTCTCCCTCTTAATAAAATTCCTCGGAGGGACCCTATATCCCTTCGGAGTCGCAGATGCTGCACGTCATACGAGATGTCAACGCACAGGATCCCAGCGTTTTTATCAACGGTGTGTGCAGTACCCTGGAACTGCGGCGCCATGATCAACAGATTTTTATAGCGGTAAACGCGCAGACTTGTATTTGGGTTTACATGGGTTGTACATGGGTTTGAACTCACAAGGCTGAGCTGGCCCCATTCCGAGCCCCGCTCCAGAAAGTCCTCGATTTTAGATACAAGTCGGATTCCACTTCCTTTCACGAGTGTCCCAGAGGCATTCGCACGTTCTGTGGAGAATGCATTGCCCGTACTCTCATCCGCAGTTAATGCTGCTGAGTAACTGGATGAGCTGCAAGATGACCAGTTACATAGCCTCACAGGAAGACAGTAAGATGGAAGCTTCGTGAGAAGAACCCTATGAAAGACCCAGTACAAGGCCTTCGCGATGTCTAAGCTTGTAACCAAAACCTTCCCGTCGCTCTTAACGACTTTTGCCCACCGATATGTCAGATACAAGAGAAGATCACTAGCTGAACGGCTTTTACGAAAACTATATTGGTGATCAGACAGCTGGTAAACCTCAAGGTACCCTAGGAGCATTGATGTTATCGCTATAGGTTGGTCACTGTGGTCACCCCTTGCAGGGATAGGATGCACTAAAGAACTAAGACGGGACTTGTACAGATGTTGCCGATAAAAACAGTGTTCCATATACCCTTATTTTATAAGTAATTGTACCTTATCAAACTTCTGAGTAACTATTCTCATCTGTCGTAGTTTGAAGATTGCTCGAACATTACACACGATTGTATTTGCCGCAGAAACGGCAGGAGAAGCCTTTCCACCTTTCTAGTGAAGGGTTAATGATAACAAACAATGGCTACAAAATTTGTAACTTTCTCCAAAGAAAATATAATAGAACCTTTTAAGTAGAACACAGGGTATCAGTAACGTTAGGTACTTAGGTAAGTGCCTTAGTTGAGTGAAAGGACCGAATGAAGTGATTATTTTCAATAGCTATGAAGATGGCTACTTAGAGATGAAAACGGATAACAAAAATCATTAACTTGTTTTGAGATCAATTTATAGAGCAAATTTTTATAATGATTTTTAATAAGTTTTCTTCTGCCGTTTCCATTCTTATGCAGTTTCTTGTATTCTTTTTAGGGAAGATACGTTTTGAAGAGGTGGTAATGAAGGATCAAGATTTTAGGCAGGATTGAAGTCCCGTTTCATTTTGATTTTAATTGTCGGTTTGAAATGTTTATTTTAAATACTGGATATTTGAAGCTGTTTATGAATGCTATCTCTGTTGACGAATACCATCTCTCACTTTAGAAGTAGCAACTTCTGAGAGACAGTCCACTCCTCTGTATAAATGAAAGTTACCTCGTTACTAGTAACCGCACCCTCTGATGGACACTTGCTGCACACTTCTAAACTCCCCGTGGACTAGCTGTGCTACTGGGTGAGAAAGTGAAATGCCCATAATCTACTCCATTAGGTAAATCAGGTGATTCATGACGTGATTCTCGTCAACGGATCGACGTGGAATGCAAGGGCGCTTGTTGTGGTGGTGTTTTGTACTCATCTGCTGTAATTAGGATTGTGTCATATGCTTGCTTATACGGTGCACTCTAATTGAAATTGTACAAAGGCTACAAATCGTTCACATGCATGTAGTACTAGTACCCCTGAGGACTGATATTCGCCTAGTGTTAAAGTAGGTTTAAACTACTTATCCAACAATCATGTCTCTCCAAATATAAAGGAAGGAACACATAAAGGTAGGAATTGTTTTACAGAGGATTATGAGGATGGCGGTCGAAAAACATTAGTTTTAGCACCTTCTATATTACATGTAGATATATACTTACTTGGGTATACTAACACGTTAGACAATGTAAAGCCAGTAGAAACAAATAGTTGCAACGATATACTATGGCTGCTCTGTAGCCCGTCATCATGCAATCACCGGGCGCAGGTCGCCAGCACTATTAAAACGAGCGGCCGCTGCGCGCGCGCATCTCCTCACCGCGCTTACGATTGATGTGCCTATGATGAGTTTATCGATATATTTAATTTAATTTATTTAATATGAGTAAATCCAGCTTATTATGCTATAGTTCGAAGACTCGCGTAGTACCACCACACCCAAGTGATGCGTATGCGACCCCCGTTACGGTAAGAAAGATTATTCACGGTAAGAAAGATCATCATCAGGCTGTACTTGTTACAAAAGTCTGAGTAGTGAATTCGTTGAGTTTGGTTGAGTTTGCTTTCAGGCCTATATAATTTTGTATATAATACTATAATCTATGGCCTAGACCTATAATCTACCTTTAAACCATAAAAAAATACTACTATACTCTCTGCCTACCCCGTTAGGGATTTGGCTTAAACATGTGTGTGTAAACCATAAAAAAAATCAAGCTTTGTGGTGCAGCAGTCACCATACTGCACAGGAATTTAGACTTTTCTTCTGTCTGGCGATAAAGGAATAGTGTTATAAATCTCCTTAATATTTTCAAAATTTGCTGTGATTGTATTTGACGAGCGGTTCATAACGTCTACCACGTAAAATACCTCCACTAAAAATAAAAATTATAGGCATATTAGACTAACAATTTACAGCTTCTTCAAAATAAAAGTTTCTAAAAAAAACTACTTTTATAACCAAATTAAAACGTCTGATCTTCCGACGAGTTATTTTAATATACACAAAGTATCAAATTTCACTCAGTACGTATTAATAAATATGATTAAAATAGTGAAATCTATCAATATATCAATATCGAGAAGCGTCCCATCACTAGCGGCACGGAGCGGCGTAGGCGCAGGGCAGCTGATTGGATTTAGTTTAATAACAATAAAGCACGCGGTAACCACAGCTATGGAAATTGCACCACGCACCAGCTCGCCATTATTTCTATGCATCTTTTAAACGCTTATTACAATGGATTATATGCTTAAAATTATTTTAAAATTTAGACTCGGTCTCGATCGGCAAGATATCGCTTCTTTAAAAGTTGAAGTAAGTAGAACCTGTAATAAAGTAACATTTATAAATGGCCCTATCCTTGTGCAAAAACTCTTCTTTATATGCGTTCTCTTCTTCTCTACTTTTCTTAAATGGTACCACTAGAATTTTTTTAGGGTATAAGACTGATTCGATTAATTTATCATTATTATTATAACTGACAGTACAGTTTAGTTAAATCAGAACCAAAACCAATCAGAACTTATAACAAGTGGTATACAATGGTAAATAAACATTGACTACGGTAACTTATGTAAATATATAATATTTCTCTTTTAGTTCTTCAAATCGGAAAATAATATTAAACAAGTAAGCAACATTATTATTAAAAATCATATGTCCTGGTTTTATCTTCTGATTTTTCCTGGTCAAATACCTGTTTGTATCCTACGTTGTCACCTGCGTACAAATCTGCCTCCTAGATTTGGATGGCTTGGATTTACAAACAAATACTCAATGTGTAGTGTTAGGTCTCTCGAAAACTGACTCCCCAAAACGTTGTATGACTTTTATTAAAAGTTTCTATATACTTCATTATATATAAAACTCGAATTTGAAAACCTTTATCGCATGTACATCGAACGTCGATAAAATGTTCAGAAAAAAATATATAACTTACTTGCTTGTATAGTATATACAAGTAAGGTCGTTATTATATTGTAATTGTAATTAACATGATTGTACAATACATATTTTAATTTCATAATATGAAGTTGATGTGCACAAAATCGCAGGCAAGAGAGCGATAATACGCCACGACGGCGTTCGCATTATGCAAATCGGGCAGATCTCAATTACGCCCTTTGTTCTCCGCGATGTGAATATGAGGTCGGTGATGAGACCGCTTAAGCCTTATGATTTAAAAATATGTTTTATATTATTTTTTAAATTCTCGTTATATTGCGGTGGGTCACAGGGGCATCGATTTGTATGCAAATTTAGTTTATTTTCATGTTCTAAAAATTAATTGTTTAAAATCAGGTAAGCGAAGCCGCAACAGTAGGTATTTCACAAAATATTTATTGGTAAACATGAAGTCATAATAAAAAAGTTTACATTGTATTTTTAATAGGTAATGAATTGTATAGAAAAAGAGAATCGCAGCCACGGGCAACAGTCACCATTTCATATAATTATTTATGTAATCCGACTATACCCAATAAGCTGAGCAAATCCACCTGCTTATTAAATCATAGTTACTATTCGTACTACGACAAACATATTTACAAACATTAGCTCTGCCATTAGTCCGGCAATCTTCGTCTCCACTAATAGAGGATGCGTGACTAAGACCGAATTTTCAGGTCGTTAGAGCCAGTACTGTCTCCTACTCTATCATTTCTCGGTATTACCCCCGCATTAGTATTGCACAACTAATATTAAACCTTATTCTGCATCGATTTTATTTATCTCGGCCCTGGATGTGAAAGCATTGATTAATATTGTAATGAGCACGAAGTATCGCGTCCCGCGCACCCAATTGTGAAAATTTTTGAGACTTTAATGTCCATCGTGCGCTCGTTGTTACTTCTATCGATTCAATGAGAAAGTAAACTGTCAATGTATATGGTCCAAAATATAATCACCGAAGTGTTAATAGTAGTGGTATATCAGTGTAGGGGCACCGGACAGTAATTGTGTATAGTTTGAGATAATGTCGGTGGTGGCGGGTGCAATTATTTTTATCCGGGCAGCCGATTTGCGTACGGGCATTATGTCGACGGATCCGCAGTCCACGAGGCGCATAATAATACGGTGCGCAGACGCTATGTCGCCGAAATGATGTGCTTTTTAATAATATTCTAATCGAAGGCAAATTACTGTCTGCGCACGCAAATGAGTTCGGCTGGATATAATTAGCCATCCTCATTCCCAGCCATTGTTAGACCCGAGGACGAGAACATTGTGAATATATTAAGTATTAGATTAAATGTAACTTGATTTAATCAGGTAATAAGCAATACTGAGTCATATTGATATGAATTTGGAGGAATGGGTTCTCGTTATGTTCTGTTTTTAAGGTGTTTGGATATTTTATGTAATCGATGTAATTTTAAGTGGGCATTCAAATTCAAATTCAAAAGTTTTTATTCATTTTAAGGTATATAGATACACTTAATGAAAGTCATACAGTGTTACATCAGTAATTAGATATGAGAATAATTAATTCATTCATTCATCGGCTTTAAGCCTACTACATTCTTACTATAGTCAATCTAATGATGATGACTCTAGGTTCAATTATTAGATCAAATATTTATTTGATTCCTCAGGTAAGTACTTGCTTTCCAATTGCGTTGAATCGTGTTTTCCAATCTTTTGTCCAAAGCCAACACATGGACAGAAGTTAAAATTAACATTTGGAACATTAGAAAAGGTACAGATGAATCTCCTTCATTGAAGAAGAGCTTTTTCGCGTCTTTTTTGTTATTTTATCAACTTTTGAAACGGCGACGGTCTACGGAAGGACGGTTTTTTTGTACGTTAATAATCTATGTTATGTGTTAACCAATTTCAAAAAAACAGTATTTTATTAGTTTCGATAGCAGTAAACAAACAAGTGAGTCCTACATTATCGCTATCAATGAGGCGATTCTTTGCTTTATCGACGCTCCTTTGTGTTCCGAGAATGTCGTCGCATCAGCCGTCGAGTTTGTTTGAACAGTTAAGTAATTTGATTACGCTGAAACACTTTCAAGGTTTTACCTATTATTTTAAGCAATGAAGTATATTAGTTAATAAGCAAGCATAGTTCGTTAACCGGTATAACGCGGCGCAAAACTAAATGATTGGCGCCCAAAAAAAAGGCAAACATATCAGTCCTCAGGGGTGGTGTTGTGTTTGCAGCTGATTTCAGAAAACAGGAAGGTTCCAGTTTCTCGGTATACTATACTCATACGCCAGCAAATTATACAAAAGACCGAGGAGTATAATCTGCCACTATACGTAGCCTATGTGGACTATGAGAGAGCCTTCGATTCGATTGGAGTCTCTTTAATGGTGCCATATCTTATATATGTATATTCAGGTTTTTGTAGGAAGAATACAGACAATATGGTAAAATTTTTATGGTAAACATTATATGTATAATGTTGTTTATAGCGTAATGCTTGCCGCCGTGTGGCGATTTTTCTATCAGTAACTACTTGCATGCTACACTGTATTCGATACGCCGCATCGATGTGTGAAAGAAAGATCGCGACGGGTGAGGTTTGGGATGCAGCACTGTCGCCGAGCGCGTTCAATTAGTCTTGTGAGCGATGCATAGGAACAAAATGACGTAATAATTGGTAAATAGCTAACACCATTTGAGTTTGCTCGTTAAGTAGTAGACTATTTTGCAATACCTTTAACGTAAATATGGCGCTGACGCGCTTTCAAACATTTTTCGTCATCGTTGTTATGGAAGTGTTCACTTCAAAAATATGACCAAAGTAGAAACCCTATCCAACTGCAGCGGATAGTGTGGACGTGAAGTCAAAGTGATGAAGTGAAAAGGTCTTGGCGTTAATATCAATTGCGAACACCTCGCGTATCTTCGGTTTGCTGATGGTATAGTAATCCAAGTTGTCTTGGCAACATTCAACTCGGCTGTGTTGCGATTGGAAAACCACGGAGTATTTTGTACGAAAATAGTACATCAACAACAACGTTCATCAAATATAATTGTACCTATATTATGTATCAGTAGCGGTAGTGCCTATTGACATCAGCCTAAGCGATCGACTTTAAAGTCTACGTGATAAAAAGAATGATAGTTAAACATAAATAAAATTGTTTAATTTACTATAGTTTGTTACAATTTATCTATTACAATGATTATGAATAAATGAATCATGTTAATCAATTCAATTATAAATAAAATTCCTAAGAACTTTATGTACATGTGTATACACTCGACGTAGGTACTTGCAAGATTCTGTGCTGGAATTTTTTTTTCTCTTATTCCTATTATTTACTTTGTAACAATGTATAACAATTTAAAATAATTTAGTATTTATTTTTCATATTAGTTACTTTTGACAGGTTGAATTCACGTGGTTCGACCGGGGAGGGCTCACCGTCACCCTCACCATCCTCCGTCAAGCAATTTTTGTGTTTAGGTTTGAAGAGGCGTGGTGCCGGCTATACCTACTTACTAGTGATGTGCCGGAACGTTAAAAATGTATATCCGCGGATACGGATCCGAATACGGATATTTGGTGTCAAGATCCGCGGATACGGATACGGAT
>DWNR01003745.1:0-11499 GCA_018250455.1 Polygonus leo | reverse complement strand
AATAAATTGCTTCACGGAGGATTATGAGGGTGGCGGTGGTACCTCCCCGGTCGAACTACATGAGTTCTACCACCTGAGGTATTTCTATAATCAGTCGGTTGAAAAGAGCGTTGTTTATAACTAATATTGGTTATAGTCGAAGCAATTACGTAACTAGATCGTGTGAGGCCCGTAGCAAATTTACAGAATAGGACCCTACCAGTTTCAAACCATTTAACCAAATAGCAAGAGTATCAAACGCTACGGGCTCCCGGTGCGGGTCCTCTGGAATTAGATTCATTTGATAAGCAATTGATGATTGATACTTGCATTCAATTTATTAAAAAAGGTCGCCCCTCTGACTTGCCATCCTATTGTTACGCCACTGAATCGACGTAAACTTTAAAACGATTTGTAAACGTCGAAGTAAACTTTTAAACTCACACAACTGAAAATCGGACTATTGATTTTTATATGGTATCCAATAATAAGAAATTTGTTTATTTTCTTGCTTTCCTATAAAGTCGAAAAAAAATCAAAACACATGAAATGTAGTAACAGCTAATCAGTAATACCATAATTATAATAGATGCATTAGATTTCTAATACGATTTTATTTCTATACATAGAGCAGATTTTATTTAAAATTAATCCTTGTATTAACTCCACATTTTACCAGCATTTCCAATCTCGGTAATAGTTTTTAAATACATACATATTATGTTCTAACGTAAGTAGGTCACATACTCGACCTAATGAAAATGTTTGCATAATGTAACCCGTGTTGCGTCATTTATTACGTGGATATAGTCAATAGTAATATACTTAATTATGTATTAAAGAATAAATACTAAAATTATTCTTCTTAAAATATTCTACGTTTACTACGCTTTTGCTTCTCTTTTTTTGATACCAACGATAAGTATTTTTTATTTTTTACGCGTATCTATTTGTACTGCATTTGATTGAATTGAATATTTTAAGGAATAAATTGTGTTTCTGTAAAAATAAAAAATATCCTTGGCTACTAGTGAATGCATTTCGGTTCTGCTAGGTGTCAAAGTAAAATTTAAATATTTGCATATAATAAAAAATATGCATAGAGCATAGAGAAAGATACAAATAATGTACTTAATAATAATGTATAGGTACTCGAACATTTTTACTTAAATGGCGTTATGACAAATGCGTTCTTTCTTACTTTATTTATGTTTTATGAAACTATACGAATTGACAATCGAAAAGATTAACTGGTAAAAATTATCAAACAAAAAAATCAAAATAATCAGAAATGTAACAGTATAGGTAATATTTGATACGCTCACTAAACTTCGACGGCTACAAACCAATCGTAAACTGTATTGCGCACTATTAAAGTACTAATAACATAAACACATAACATTCGGAAATTGATTTCAACATGGCGGACATCAAAGCCCTCTATCGCCCAATGGTTTCCATCAAACATTTCGTCAATTTAAGTCAGGAGTACCGTTTCACGTTTATGTTGAGGTGTGAAAACATTAGGCTGCTTATACGTTAGGCACTCATTGCTATTATTAGGCTATTTCTCAATACAAATATGTATGTAGGTTAGATACTTTGTAATAATATATGCTGTGCGTAGCTCACAACATCCTTAACGCTATATATGTTTAATTTTAAAAGCAAAAAGGAACACTTTTTATGCACAATTGATTTTATTTTTTGTTTAAAAATAGTGGTTAAAATTGTGTCCGGGATTTAAGCATAAAATGCTTAAATCCCGAAATCTAGTTATTACTCGTAAAAGTTATATCCGTGTAAGAAATTTTAATATTTTATTTATCAATCATATATTATTTACCATCAGGATTGCATATTCCTAGAACACTATAAAACCTAAAAAGACGTATTATATTGTAGTATTTTCTCTTAAACTAGATACATTCTTTTACTTTTTCTTTCTTACTATTCTGTGTAACTGTCATACAGAGATTCTCACAGTTCTCAGCACTTTACTGATTAACGGCGTACTGTGCACCTTCTACCTATTCATATTTATTGTATTCTTTGAACTTTAGACGACTAACGAGGTTGCTCTTGTATAGCCTATTGTATATCTATTTATATTAATTGTATCGTGTCTATCTTGCTTTTATTGAATTAGTATTTTCTATTTTATTAAATAATTGATTCTGATATTTTAATAAGTTTTTTAAAGGGGGCGACAGATATAAATAAATTAAATATACGTGGTTATATGGAATTAACATAAGTTTATTTAAGCAATCTATTGTTTTATATTGCGATCGCAAATACGTACGAATTGTAGCGAAATAAAAACTATGTCAAAAATACATAAATACGACAATAAAATATATAAATCTATCATCAATCAGACTCAGGCTTTAAATATCAATCGTTCCAAAATTCCTCTCATGTTTTATTTTGGATATACATAAAATGAGTTGTTATACAACCCACATTTACAGCGGCATATCCCAAACAGTTCGCTGCCAACGCTTTGCAAGTGCGTTCACGGCCTACGCAACATGTTTGAAAAGATTGGCCGCAGATGTTTTATCGATCCTTTCAACATAAAATGTACACAAATGGGACAAGGGCAGCTCACGCCATAAAAGTTTTAGAGGTAAACCAACTTTCCTTTTGTTATTTTATAGGAAAACTATTCGTACGCTTATGTAAAAGTTTAACGTAATATTACTCTAAGTGAAAACTTACATAAAATTTTATTTATATATCTAAATATACAATATTTATGTGTACAAACCGTACTAGTCTGTGTAACCGTACTAGCTTTGTTGTGAATTGCATTAAATTGTTCATACTGGAAATCATACATTTGTGTTAATATTAGCACTGTAATTTGGCTATTTTGCCCATACGCATAGAGTGCCAAAACTGCGCACCAATTTAAAATATTTCGATTGAAAGAATACATAAAATTTTGAAAACCTATAATTTTGGAAGAATTATATTTTTAACCATAAATAAATTTTGAACTCGTAATCAGTGAGTATATAGTGAAGCGACGGGATATAGCAATAAAGGTAATGCATTCTTTTGTTATCCTGATATTTTATGCTGGAAATAACCAAAATTGTAATTGGAAGCGCATGAAACACTTAAATGGCACAAAAGTATCATTAAACGCCAAATAACAAACAACGAGTTCATTAACGAGTATAATGCACTCGGGGTAATATTTTGCACTCATCCTTTTAATCTACGCTCAATTGAAACTGTAATTTCACGTAATCCCGGTCGGCGGTCGCACGGTTTCATTTCGCTCAGCATCCGAGCGATTGCCCATCCAGTTGATTAATGTGAAGTGTTTGTCGAGCCGGCTAACTTGTTGCGAAGGACGAGCCATTGTCTACATTCACCGCACTTCCAAACATAAAACGACTTCACGAACAGGCATCTAAAATAGATGGCGCCCAACAGTGACAAATAGTGCTTCGTCGTTCACTCGCTGAAACGTTTTTTCGGGCTACGTGTACGATTACAAGGAATAGGGAAAACTTGACAGTTTGGGATATTTCCCAGTGTAGTTCCCAGATTTACAATGTAAATTATTTTCCTAGTGTCACGAAGACTTCAAGACTCTTGAGGCGTTTAGGGCTTATCATGTGAACTTACGTCATTGGGTATGATACCTCTAAAATGTGAATGAATGTGTACTTTTTTATGCGGACAAAGGCAAGGACAGATAGACGTAATACCCATAAACATATTTTCAATTCTTTGTTTTCAAGGACATCCAATTTTGCTATATACTTTATAATATGTAGGTCTAGATAAAAGATAAAACAGATACCTAGATTATATTGCCCAGCAGCAAAGTTATTCAAGTTTTAGGTTATGAGCAAGTTGATTGATATTCATTGAAATTAGAATTCAAGAAGTTAGAGTTACCAAGAATCGCTAAAAATTTCAATAGAAAAGTTTTGAGTAAAATAAAATGAGTTCATTGATATTCATTAAAATTGTTCTTAACGCATGCATATATGAATAATGTATTGCAAAATTATATCATAAAGAAAATGAGAGGACTGCATCATTTCTGATGCAAAGAGGCGGGAAAACCGGAATATTTTATGTTGTCTGTGGTGTAAAATATACAAACGAGCGGTTGAAACGTCCATTTCGAAAAATTAATTCAGATGTGGTTCACCAATAAAGTTTGTATTGAATACAAGGAATCACTGTATTAATTAACAATGGTTATTGCATTATATTTTGTGTAGTTTTGTAATATTCATATATCTGTCTCATTGGAGTATCAGACACAAGTACACAAGTACGAGATTTAAGTTAGCTAGTTAGTTTTTGTAATATTGACATTTGTATAATTATATATACCATCTCAATTCAGTATTTCGTATTCATCGGAATGAGAATGACTTAGACCTACCTAAGTGTTTTTGAACCTTATAGGTTTTTTTGCCGTCTTTCTTTTATTGGATAGTAAGCTGTGATCAATTTCTAGTACACTCATTGTTTAAAAAATCTAAGGTGCTCTAAAGTGATTTATGCATGGAGCCCTTTCATCTATTGTGAGAGACCTAAGTTTAATTATTAGATTATTTAGGTATTACGTATATTATCTGTCATATGTCAACAAACGTCTCAAGTGGTATTAAGATTATAATATTATTATGATTTATATAATAACATCATAATTTTTGTACGTAAATTGTTACGAAGTAATTATTTTAACTTTACAACATGAATATTCGCAAAATTATGCTTGATAGTATAATCCATCTACAATCTACATCGCTTCGTTAAGCGTATTGTTAAGCGTATAATTAGAAAGATGCAGCTCGTAACGTAAATTCAGAGGGACAAATGTTAATTTGTTACCTCCTCTAATTCTAACAATGTTTGGAATTTGGAAGCAGTGTATGTGTGTGTATAGCAAAACTACTTCCGCGTCGCAAACTTTTTGCTTAATTAGCTAGTCTATGGTTCTGTCACGGAGAACATTTGTAGGGATGGCTCGGTGTAATTTCGTAGCGTTCTAACGCCAGTGTGCGTCCCTCGGGACGTCGCAAGGGTCGCTGATGTAGGTGAGATTAGATGCAAACGATGCCCCACCGCTGATGGCTCATTTACCTCTTGAATAACGCATTGATATTGTGCCTCCAGCGCTCCACTTCACCTTTGATACGGCTTAATAAAACGTCTTTGAAAGCATAGTTACAAAATTCTTATTCATTCCAATGTTCCATGTTCCAATTTGCTACGCTACACTCACTTTAATGCTCTTTTTGTTTTATTTGTCTTCGATGTTCATGTATTCAGTTTTTAAAGCAGTATGTTGAACAAAAATTTAACTCATTTTTTAATATTTTATATTTTATAACTTATCATCTTTATTTAACTTATGCACATGGTTCTTCCTTGGTCATTCCTTTAGTCAATAAAGTATAACTAAGGAATTGTGAATATTAAAAATAAATGTTTATGTTACCGGCAACGTTAAAATCCATTTATATCAATAGCAGGGTAGATTACAGGTTGTTTGTTAGAATGGAACGGATGTTGATGTGCAGACTATATCGAAAAGATATAATTAACTGTTTGCGTGAGTGTTCGTTCGTGCGAGAAACCTTTTAATATGATAGGTACAATTCGATCGGTACCTACCTCCCATATGAGTGTAATGTAAACTTTGAGTACTTATTAAGTAATTGTACTATTAGTTACACGTGTAAATGGATCATAGCTACCCCTGCGCTAGATTAAGAATCCCACCACAAACATAGGGTTCGAATCCCACGCACGCATGCACCTTTGATGATGATTTTGCCAGATTTTGTTTAGTAATATATCATCATACTGTATTAATGAGATTCGAACAACAACTAGAGGAACATAATATTATATGATCTAGCTTGGTGTGAGATCTCCCTTTGTCATACGTTATGGCGAATCCTTAAATCCTATAGGAATGAAAATATCCAAAAGGTATTCTAATTGATACTGAAAAGTATTCAATTACAATAATAGAACCGTATTTAATCAGAAGCTCTCAGTCTCAAAAACGAAAAGGCGAATAGAACATACAATGGATTACGTTCGGAGCTATAATAGATTTTCTTCTTATCTTAGTGTACAACGCTATGGAAAATAGTAGGTACTAACAATTCTGTCGTTCCCAGCGGAATCGAGCCAGACTCAATAGTATTCGATGGACAATGCAACCAATTGAGTAAATTGGCGAAAGAGCTCAAGAATTATTCCAGCGCACAAACTTGTGCTCATGTTGTCCTTCTTTTAAGATCTGATTGTATTGAAAATAAAAAACGGGCAAATCCTTCCTGTGCATTTTCCGTGACAGTTAGACTTTAGTTTTCGTGGGAGTCATTATTAATTTAAAATTTCAGCGATTTTTCGAAAATAAATCGGAGAACGTTTCGAACATTTAGACATTCTGAAACTTAAAACGTGTCGAGAAACCAAAACATTTTGGAAATTATATTTATAATCAATTATAATTATATTTTTAATTATTCAGGACAGGATTTTAATAAACTTATGTTACTAATTAGAGCTAAAGATTATTATAGTAACGGCGTAGAGTTAGGATAAAGTGTGGCTATGATATTCCTCCTTTCATAATTTATAAACTTATTAAACAAATTACAATATAATACTAATATCCTGAAGCCATTATACTATATGTCTTGTTGTAGTTAGGTAGGCTTCTCTTGTGGAAATTATTTTCCCAGATTTGATATCTGTCGTTTGTTTCACGTCTAATGTTTTTATTGGTTACTAGAAACAGTTTATGTTAAAAAAGATAAATTAGTGGTACTTTGGTACTTTTTTCAACTTTTCTTTTCATAAAAACGTTCCTCATGGAAGTGCGAAAATGTGAGAAAAAAAAATTATCCGAATTGGCCCAGCGATTCTCGAATTTTGAGGTTAGCTTCACTTTTAGCGATACATTTTTGTTTATACAGTTAATCGAAATTGATACAATACAAATGATTTAATTAAATAATAACTTTTATCATATGTAATGTTGTAAAAACGGATACGAAAATGCTACATTGTTAATTCAACATAATAAACAAAATGCAAGATGAAAGATATTCAAGTGTTACTAGAGATACTAGATATGAATCATACGGCTGGAATATTTATCTGTATAAAATGTCTTGTATGAATACATGACTGTAAACAGAACAAGAATTCTTTTATAAAGTAAAGAAATTCATTTACGAGGCGCACAGTACATTGTTCATCATACGCCCTGGAGATATTTTCAACTCATATAAAATAACATATTCTACTTACAAAAACAACGAAATGTACGTAGGCAGGTAGTAGTAGGTAGACAGATAAGGATGCGTCCATATTGGCAATATTATACATATTCCGATGACATTAATTTCGTTGGATATATCAAAATTTTATATGGTTATCTATACTAATATTATAAAGCTGAAGAGTTTGTATGTTTCTTTGCTTGAACGCGCTAATCTCCGGAACTACTGGTTCGAATTGAAAAAATCTTTTTGTGTTGTATAGTACATTTATTGAGGAAGGCTATAGGCTATATAACATCACGTTACGACCAATAGGGGCGACCAATAGGGGCGACCAATAGAGTAACAACGAAAAATATAGCAAAGACGTGAACGAAGTTTGCGTGGATCAGCTAGTATTTTTATACAATGAAAGTAACAAAGGAGCCTGCAGTTGACCTGATGGTAATTTGTCCCTAGCGCCCGTGGACATTTGTAAACAAGCCTACTTATAATTGAATCGTACTTGAGGCTAACCACAAATGCGTTGCCTTGAGGACTAAGATTTTCGGCTTGTGTGTAACCATAACCGAAACATGAGAATTGCTTCACGCAAGATTATGAATTGCTCGTGTGAATAGCGACTTCTTACATTTGAGTGCAATTTTAATCCTGTTTGTTATAGGTCACAAACATATTAACCGCATTAAAATTTAAGGCAAACATCTTAAAAAACATACATGTTTTGGAACGTGGGAAACGTGGGAGAGTCTTAAGAAATTTAAGACCTGCGCATGATTAACGTGGTCATCTTTAGCCTTTCTCCTTTCTGCAAACACTCCTCATTCTGGAAGGATTCGTGTGCAGCAAGACAGTGACAGGTTGATGACTCATTTAACTGATGATATTTCGGGTGTAGAAAATAGCGCGTGTGACTCCGTCGTAACTAGTGATGTGTCGGATACCCGTATCTGTATCCGCGGATATCCGAGGGAGAAAAAAAAATCCATATACGTATCCGTGACTTTTTGGAGGATCTTTTACGGAACTTTTACCCTATTAATTTTCAATATCATCTATATATTCAGAATTCTATTCTATAAGGGGTTATCTTATATTCACTGAAAAACTTTCAGGTTAGTAACACTACAAACACCAACTTTTGTTTGGAACAAACATCGAAAATGGAAGAAACAAGTGATATCGATTGAGTTTGAAAGTAAGATCCGTATCCGTATCGCGGATCTTTACACCAAATATACATATTCGGATCCGTATCCGATATACTTTGTTTACGATCCAGCACATCACTAGTCGTAACGTGGTCATTTTGTACCTGCGCCGCACTGAGTCAACGGCCTCATCCACACATCGGCCGCGGGGCGTTCAATTTCATTTATTATTCCATTGCGTGTACTTTACAATTATGTCACGGCATGTTGAACAGATTGTTACAGTTATTATCATGGCTGGTGCTTGCTAAAGCATTTTAGATATTAAAACGATGGTAGCAATTTAGTTTAACTAAGTTAATTTAATTACTTCGGTGTCAGTTGTAGCTAATTCACTCTTGTTTGTTTTCACGAGATATTTGTTAACGATAAAAATTCTAAATCGCTTTCCAAAAGCTGTTACTATAAAGGTACTCTTGCAAATAAAGCTATTCAATGTAATTTCAATGTTATAATCATATGTTACTATATGATTATTAATATTAATGAAAATACAACAAATTTGTCAAAACAAATTTATAGTATAGGTCTATTTTCAAAAGTTTTCAAAGTGGAAATAGTTTTTTTCTCAGTATCTCTTACAATAATATTGATATAAATATAAAATATAAATCCGGAACCCATTTCATATCTGAATAAATACCGGAGATATAAACAAAATCATGAAAATTGTTTGAGTTATTTTATTGTTTCGTGGAAAATGTATAAATGAATCGAACGTACCATTAATGGATAGGTTTAATCAAAATTGTATAATAACTATTTCTGTAATGAACAAGAGATAATTGTTATTAAATCTGGTCGTCTGGAATGTATACTAATTTACCATTAGCTAAATTAACGTTAGCCCTGAGAGCTTACGTTTCGCCGCTTTATTCCGACGAAAAACAGTGAAATAATTAACAATATTAACATTCAGAAGGCCGCTAGGCTTGTCGCCCCATGCAATGCCCCGCGGGCCTCTACAATACCAATACTGGTCGCTATTATGTACAAAAGACAACATAATACAAATGAAACAAAACAAAATATGATAAATAGCCTTCAGTAATTTACTATAAGGTAATTCGACCGAGGAGGTATTATCGCCACCCTAATAATCCTTCGCAAAGCAATTTATTGTTTTGGTCTAAGAAAGGCGTGGTTGCAGGGCATACCGACGCACGAGGCAAACATCTTAATTCTCAGTGTAGTAACGCATCTGATATGAAATTCAGGTACGATACAATCGTACTTGGTAACAAATGTCCATGGGCGGCCGTGACCATTTGCCAACCGGTCAACTGCATGCTCGTTTGCTACCTTTACACGACAAAAGCACGTAGAAGTAAAGTAAAACTACTTACATTGCAACACGTACGCCGCGAGCTCAGCCGCCAAGTCGAAGCCGACAGGCAGTCGGCCGCGCAGCACGTCTTGTTTCAGCTGGAGAAATAGTTGATACCTACACAGAACATACAATATTGATTAGTACTTTTGTACTAGTAACGTACTTATATATGCTAAAATCACGATTAAAAATGGTGATCGTTTGTAAGAAAAATAAGGAATTTTTAAATTCCTTATTTTTCTTACAAACGATTATTTATGATGACGTATTTATGATGCCAAATCAGAAAAAATCGAAACGTATAGGGGCCACCCTTATCATCTTGGGACATGAAAAAAATAGCTCACGACCTATTCTCAGACCTATCAAACATACAAAAATAATCATAAAAATCGGTCAAGACGCTTTGGAGAATTTCAATAACCAACACTATAACAGGAGATGTTTATATATTAGATATATATTCCGTAAATTGAATTATACTAATTACTTAGTTAATTTATCGGCCTTTCTTACACTAAAATTAACCAGAACAAACTGGCGGGAAAAGAAAAGAAAATGTCCATTGTCGAAAATAATAACTTGTGTAATAGTATTACATAAGGAATATGGTAGCATTGAATTATTTACATTGCAAAAAATATTAAAGCTTTGTAGAATATTGAATCCCGTTCACGAAGATATTTCTTTTAAACAGAAGGAATAATTTATGAAACATAGAAATGTTTTTTATTTAATTTTTTCCTCTGCCGACAGAATAAGCTTTGTAAAGTCGCCGTGAAAAATATAGCCCGTAAAAGGAAATTAAATATTAAAAGACCATCACAGTAAAGATTTTGTAAGTATTAAACCGAGGGTCTTACCTAAGGGCAGGGTTTCCCCTTGGCGCAGCTTCGTACAGTGATAAGAAACAGGGCCGGGCAGAGGACGACGTCAACACGTAATAACGAAATTTTAATAAAACAGGAATTTCTCTGTGCTACTATTCCCAAGAAAGCAGGTAATAAAACTTTTAGAAATTTTGCTCGAATTACTACACCAACCTTTGTTCCAAGCACTTTACTTACGCTTCCTTTAAAGAAAAGTCTGTTTTTTATTTTATTACAATCTATCGTTCCAGGTCTTTCTTGTCTGTGTCTCATCTTTATTATAACAATCTGTATTAAATTTATGGAAGCTTATAAAACGGACGGCATCCCTTTGTTATCTAAGATTTAATGGTTGCAAAATGTTTATAGAATTAAGTAGGTACAATATTAAAGTTAGTAGTATTCCCGGTACCAGGATCGACTAGTCTTTGCACCAAATTCTTAATTATAGCAGCAATATTGGTCTGGGCAGAAATAATAATTTATGCAGGTGTTAGATATATTATATTAATTGAACAAAATAATGAATTATATTTAAGTTATGATTAAGTATAAAATTAATAATTACGAAGGTATTCTTCTAAACATAGTATAAAGCAAAGTCGCTTTCCGCGTCTGTCTGTATGTATGTATGCTTATATCTTTAAAACTACGCAACGGATTTTGATGCGGTTTTTTTAAATAGGTAGAGTGATTCAAGAGGAAGGTTTATATGTATAATAACATGCTTCATAATTAGAGAACCACTGATAATTTCAAGATTTCTAATGCGAAGTCGTAAATAAACATATTTTTTTGCGCTTGCATTGCAAACGCTGGCTGAA
>DWNR01003744.1:0-11501 GCA_018250455.1 Polygonus leo | reverse complement strand
GTTAGAACCTAAGCAACGCAACTGTGAAAACCGCATCTAATTTGGAGCAGTGGTTCTAGCGTGATGCGCATACAAACATACAAACAGACGAACAAAAATTCTAAAAATTGTTGTTTTGGCTTAAATTGCTTTTATAAAGACTTTTTTCTAATTATTTTTCTCAAATATCTTCAAAGTACAGACATCGGCCAGTTACAATTTTATTATATAAACTTAGATTTTTAAGTTCTACGGCGCAATATACACTAAGAAGGATTATTGTGAAAGTACACAAAGTTCTTTATGTTGGGATTACGGAAACTGCAGCTAGGTATTTTCTTGTTAAAGTGAAGTATTAAGCGAGCGTGTAATATCAAAGGGATAATAGAGAACTTGAGATTTGGTGTATTTGAGCACTGAGCAGTAGAGGACTTGAAGCGGTCTCTTCAAATGTATACAAAAGATTATATCAACATTTTTAAACCTATCTTGATATTATACACGAAATTACAGCCTAGAGATTAAGGATTCGATCTTTCACGCTGAGGTCTGGGTTCGATTTCTATATAAGCAACTCTGACGTGAGCGTGTGAGATGCCAAAGGGATGCCGTGGATGTCAAACGGATGGAGGCGTGGTTGCCGGCTGTACTTATACAACATAGCAACGCATTTGTGATCAAAATAAGGTACGGTTTAATCTAATTTGGGGATGATTACATTTAGCGATCAGTTATCATCAGATGGACTGCATCCTCGTTTGCTCTCTTTATACGATAAAAAATATAGAATAATATCTGCTCAAATACTCTTAAAACATTTTAATTATTTATTTTTAAGTTCTACGACACAATATACACTAAAAAAGATTACTGTGAAAGTCCGCAAAGGTCTTCGTGTTGGGATTAAGGAAGACTACATTGTTAGAAATATTATTGTAAAAGCGGAGCTCTTTTAATGCGAGCGTGTAAGATGTCAAAGGGATAATAGAAAACTTGAGACTTGGTGTTGTATTTGAGCACTGAGCACTCAAGTCGGGACTGAAAGTATTCTCTACAAATATGTACAAAAGATTGCAGTAACATTTTTATTCAACATTTTTCTTGGTATTATACTAGAACTGATAGCCTAGTTGTTAAGGATTCGATTATTTACGCTGAGGTCTGGGTTAAATTTCAGGTGCGCAACGCTGATTTTTCAAAACAATGCGAGTATTAATTTACAGATTTTGAATAGAAATGTTACTGTAATCGGTACGGAAAATATCGTGAGGAAGTAAGAAATTGACAAAAAAAACATCAATTTGCATGTGTCGAAGGCCTTGCGATATGGCCTAAATCCTTCTCATTGTAAGTAGTAAGAAAGATTACTTTTAAAGTACACAAAGGTCTTTATGTTAGGATCAAGGAAGACTACATTGTTAGAAATATTATTGTGAAAGCGGAGCTCTCTTAGTGCGCGCGTATTAGATAACAAAGGGATAATAGAAAACTTGAGTTTTGGTATTTTATTTGAGCACTGAGCACTCAAGATGGGACTGAACGTAGTGTCTACAAATATATACAAAATATTTCAATAACATTTTTAACGTTTTATTTTAGTGGATTTGGAGAAAGGGTTTCAATCGAATGTGTGAGTATCAATCGTATGTGGTTAGGAGTATTTAGGATATAAATAGACCGTGATTTAGTCTGTTTTTGTAAAACACTGAAGAACTTAAAGCGGTCTCTTAAAACTTATACAAAAGATTACAGTAACGTTTCTAAACCTTACTTGACATTATATAAGAAAGAAAACATTTTTAGAAATATTATTGTAAAAGCGGGGTTCTCTTAATGCGAGCGTGTAAGATGTCAAACGGATAATAGAAAACTTGAGACTTGGAGTATTTGAGCCCTGAGCACTCAAGGCGAGACTGAAACTATGTGCGTATTAAAATTTAATTATCGGTGAAGGGATATATCGCGAGGAACCGTCTAAGAGATTGACAAAAAAAACTTAAGGTATATTGCCTAAATACTCCTCATAGTAATAATAGCAGACCTGTGCCCAACAGAGGAATAATAAAGGGTCTTGATGGCGATGAGACACTAAAGATTACTGTAAAAGTCTACAAAGTTCTTTATGTTGGAATTAAGGAAGTCTACATTGTTAGGAATATTATTGTAAAAGCGGAGCGTGTTTAAAGCGATAGTGTTAGATGTCAAAGGGATAAAAGAAAACTCGAGACCCGGTATGTTGGAGCACTAAGCACTCAAGTCGGGACTTAAAATAGTATCTTTAAATATATAAAAATGGGAACAGTAACGGAACAGTAAGTTTTAGGTTTTATTTTAGTAGATTTGGAGAAAGTGTGATTTAACCCTTATGCCAACGATACGATTGATATTCGTTAGGAGTGTACTTATAGGATATTTATGGACGTGATTTATTATGTTTTTGGTAACATGCATGAAGTGGCTGAAATCGTATACATATACTACCTCCAAATTACTCAAAGAGCCTATGATATAGGTACATCCAAAACCGTATAAATTTCATGCAGGCCATGGAACAGCTGCCTTTTCAAAGGGCTATCTTACATGACCGATCTTACATTGAGAAATGTGGTTTCTATCTATACTTAGACACGAGACGAACATCTATGATTAATCTCAGGTACGATTTAATTGTACTTGGGGGTGATTTATGTCCAAGGCAACAGTGACCACTCACCACCAGGTAGACTACTCGTTTGCTACTTATATACCTTAAAAAAAATCTGACCCAATCCAAAACCATATATAGTTCATGCAGGTCACGGAAACAGCTGCCCTTACAAAGGGCGATCCTACATGACCGATCACGCAACTTGAACCATAATAGATCTTCGATTGACGATGTAATGAAAGACGTGGATTGTCAGGTTTCAGCTTGAAAACGTCCAACATCTGACGTCTGACGTCTCATAATAGAAATTCACCCTTTCAAACGTGAAGCAGTTTCAGTGTTTCGGTATGAGAGACGTGGTTTCTGTCTATACTAAGACACAAGGCGAAAATCTTGGTACTAAGGGGTAGCAAGAAGCAGACACACTCAACAAGTCCTACTCACCTAGCTACCTATTTTATTTTTGACATAAACTTTCAATAATAATGGTGTAGATACATACTAAGCGGTCTTAAGACAAATACCATATAGACGTCATAAGTTAGAAAAAAATATATGTATAAAAATAAGTTTGCAATCTGCGAATATAGCCAACCACTTATTCAATAACATAATCAAACACGGACTGATTTAATAAGCCGCAAAGATACACATACCGAAACAACCCTAACTTTCTGATGTCACAGAAGAATTAAAACATAACCTATAATTATACAATAGGAGGGTTCAAGGACAAGAGGGGAATGGGACCTGACCGTCGAGAATCTCGGGGTCGCGAAATCAATAAATAATTCGGCCGGCGCAAGAACAAACTCCCGCCTACATTGAGACATACAAATTTGGGTACCGGCCTTTAAAGGGTACGGAACTCGAGCCAGAAGCTCTTATGAAATATCAGTAGTTTAAAAAGGCTTGTAAATAAAATGAAATCAAACAAGATTCGGTGTTACTAAAAGAAGATTAATTCCAGAATTCTTATTGGTCAGTAGTTTATTTTATTTACTGTAAGTCTAATAAAAAAACCTGTAGAAAAAATGATTCTAGGTGTAAAGCATATTTTTATACGTTTTAACATTGTGTTTTAAGAAATCAGAGGGTCGTGCCTGGATTCGAACTCGGACCTCTAGCATGCCAGATTAGAGCTATCAATGTTTTATCTATAATAACACAAATATCATAATGATCAGAACCCATTATTGTCCCGCTGTTGGTCACGGGTGTATTCTTACACTAAAAAAATTTGGGTCATAGTCTACCGCGCTCACCAGATTCAACTTGTATATAAGTACTATAATACTTACCATACTATTAATAAGGGTTCACCCTTTAATATTATTTATTAGTTCAAAGGGTTCAAATTAAGGAGTTCAAAGTTATGCATAATAATTTTCATTATTTTTACCATTCTCTATGAAACATGAAACAATGAAATAGTCCATTGTTGTAAAATTCAATTCTCATAATATTCGAGTTAATTTGAAATGAAACAAACAATTACTAAAACAACTGGAACGCAAGATTATTTTCCAACTAATTCTGGAAACTAGAGAAGATACAAAGTTTGTTCAGCACAAAGGATTCTGGGACCTGTCGAACCGAAAGCGTGAAAGCGAATTTTGAAATTTTAATTGACTGGCCTCAAAAAATATGCTTGAAGATGAACGAGCTTCCGAAAAAACCCAATAATTACTTCATTGTTACAAGCTAATCAAAGCCGGTTGTTTGTATGATGGGAGTGCTGGTAGCCTTTCTCAGCTCTGAAAGGTCTTTGGAATCTTCAGCAGAATGCATCGGAAACTTGTGCGACACGCATTTGGGCACGCAGTCTACCTGCTTACGCCTTGCGACGTTACAAGTGCTGTGGGCCGCTTTTCCTGGACCTTCTCTCCCGGCACGGATACTTGGCAATCAAAATTTGAAATCAAAATTATAAATTTATTACTCGCATTTAAGTTCGAAGTTCGAAGATGTATAAAGATGATTATAAACTCGGTCATAATAATAGAATAATAGAATGAGTGTGCTTTTCTTTCTAGATTTGAGAGTTTCTAGAATGATTTAATACTAATATCAAAGGGAAATTTGTGTATTTTTATCTTATTATGTAACGGGTAATCACGATAAGTCTGAACTCATGGTATGAAAGTTATGAGACACGAACAAGACGTAGGGTAGATCAATTAATCTAAAAATTCTGTCAACGGTTTCGCCGTAATCACGATCCATGCAACTGGGTCCGAAATATCGGCATCCAAAACACCCCTTATCGTACTTACGTACCCGTTGCATGATAAAATTAAAGGTTGTCATGGCTATTTCAAAAAATATAATTAAGCAATTGATAAATTGATATCAAGTTTAAGAATTCATGCAAACTTCTTCCAATACAGTCTATAGTTTATACATAGTCGTTAGCTTTGGCTTCTTTGTGAGACAACTCTCACGGATGGCCAGGAATTTAATCAAATTACCGGGAAAAGGCTTTGATGCTGAAAAATAGCAATGCTGCTCTGAGCTATGTTTATTTCATTTTAGCTTTAACAATATCTGTTGTCTTCCTCCAAACCTAAGCTGTGTAGGAATTATTATTGCTTATTTTTTAATTAGCTTCAGCAACATATAATTTAGTACAATTGTTAATAGATAATTAATGAGTTCTATAAGAGTTAGGTTCTCAGGTATAGTTTCGAGATTTGTTCTGGTTTCGAAATTTGAATTTCGTTCAACTACTAATATATTTTGGGCTCAACAGGCGTTGTCCTACTAATAACTTTTAATTTGCGATAAAAAATATTGTTACTATTCATTGAAATGGTTATAAAAATAAAAAGCCGATCTCTCAAGTTGGAACATGTTAAATAAACCTTTATGACAAATTTTTCAAAGGTGTGTGAATTTTATCAATAACCTAGGAAGGAAGATTGACTATGTCTACTCATTCTGAGACTTACGCTCAGTAACGGACCTTGTATAGTACCTTTGATGATAATATACTAAATTTAACATCATATCTTTTTAAACAGGGGGTTTGAAAGCAGAAAACCCTTTTCATTATTATACTTCTTCCCTTTAAATCGTTTAGTCAATGCCTGCCACAAGGCACCCTTAATGCCCCTTTGTTTAACAAACACTAATACACTACGTTACATGTACTCAAATACGACGTGTGAGGCTTTTGAGTTCGAACAATTTCATCACAATGCGGTCTACGAGCTCTGAAACATGCGAACATCTCACATTCTCCATATATCACGGAAAGTCTGTGCCAAGCAAAAAACAACCTTATGTCAACTGTTTAAGTGTTATGCTCAATGTGTTCAGCATATTTGAGATGTATCACAACCATTCCTTAGATAATCGTTATTTAGACGTCAATATCGCACGAGATACACGATATTTGAAGGTCTGTCGGAAGAGAACTACAATGAAAATTTAAGGAGAAAACTGGATAGAAACGTGATATTTTTCCTTAGGTTTAATGATCAGCTACTAAGATTAGATGTATTGTTTTGTTTGTTTGCCTAGATAGGGCGCGTAACATGACCGCTACGCTCTAAATATGAATATTTTTTAGTACATTAAAATATATAATGTGTCAGTTTTTAATATAATAGACGTTGAATATCGAATGGTTTTTACACAAATTTACACGGAAATATTTTCTTGTTTTGTAGCCTGATTTAACTTTTTGAACTTACTTTTATACCACCAAAGTCTACAAAGTTGAGGAAATAAAATTTTATTTATGACCAAGGAGATTTAGTAGCTTTCAGATTTTATTTAATCTCTCCGGCGTGTCTCTTTATTCGCGATGTTTTCTTTCAACGAAAAAAAAATGGTAATTATTGTTTCGAATATCCGAATGATAAAATTAAATCTATACGTGTTTTATACTTACACGTGTGTCTGTCTAGCCAATCACGCTGTTCAAAACAAAACCATAGGAACTGCTTCACGAAGGATTATGTTGGTGGCGTTGGTACCTCCCAAGACGAAACATCTCGCCAGTCTATGGTCGATAAAATTATTTCACCACCCACTAAACGGTCGATCGGTTTTTCAATACTATTCAATTTAATTTTATTATGTTATAATATTTTATAATGCAATTTTATAGCATATTATGGTATAAAATTATTAAAAAATATTTTACCTCTGAAGGAGGTGTCAAGAGTCTCCGAAGTCGCCGTGTTTGTATGAAGAGAGTTATGAAAGTGGAAGAAGTAGTGGGTAAGTATGCCACAACCGTGCCGTTTGGCACTCGATACTCTCTGCCTACCCCGTTAGAGATTTAGCGTGAAGATGTGGGTGTGTGCGTGTGTATAAAGAAATATTATTAGTACGGGTACGGTTTTGTGCCGATTGAGAAGCAGCCCAGGTATACTGGTTTGCCTCTAGGCCCGCATTCTCCCCTCATCCTTCATGATTCTAGACGCTACAGCCACAGATTTGGCCAGGCAGGGTAGGACGCAATGATTAGTCTATGGTCGATAAACTGCAATTAATTACCCGGATCTTTCCAAGCGCATCGGTTTACTTAACGATCTCTTCGATCATGTTGTGATTTATGCTGTCCTGTCGGAATACATAATACTCTATATATGTTACGGTAATTAGGCTTATCAGTCAATGCGTCTAATATAATACGCACATTAAGCTTGTGTATTGATTGGTTCAGTTTGCAGTGATAGTCTACAGGGCAAGATTCCGATCACTAATGCTTGAGGTCCGGGTAGGCGTACAAGAAACGCACCTCTGATTTTTTTTATTATATTACTTTATTCTAATATAAAATGATCACTTGATTTGCAGTGAAACAATATAGCTAGCAAGCCCATGCGGTTGCCAAAAAAATATTCAAGTGTCTATCAATTCTTGTACTTGTCCAGCACTTGGCCAGCGCGGTAGACTGGTCTAAATCCTTTCCATTGTGATGAAACAACCGTAGAGTCAGTGGCAAGTGACAATTGGTAGACTTCACACACCTTAGGGTTTTTTGATTTTTGATAAAATGTCAGGCTTAGGTTTCCTTTTAAAAGTTTTTGTTATTAAATTCTTATACTCACACTCATAAGTTATACGTACTTGGAACTGAACGCTGCATCGAATATGACTCCGGAGTCTTAACTATTAAACTGTGACTATTTTTTACTATTAGGATAACAACACACATTTACACACACACACACATGCGCAGACAGTGACAGATTTCTACTTTTAACCTCCCAACATTACCTACCTTATTTCGTGAATGCCTTGGACTCACAAATGCGAGTAAACAAATACTCAGTCCAGAAGAATAATCTAAATAACGACATTCAAAATCTAGAAACGCGATTAGCGTGTAAAACCTACATAGTGTCTAGACCAGATAATACAAAATTAAGGAAGCATTACTACAGATTCAATTATTACATTCGTAACTATTAAGTCCGGTCATCTTGTCTTAGTGCAGTCTAAGACATAGTAAAGTACTAGGGATTTTCTGAATTGAAGAGATTAAAAGTCTCGATTCAATTAGATTAAAAGAGATATCAGTAAGCTCTTCATTTCGTTCAATCATTTGATCTCTGAGTAAGACTAAGTATTCCGTTATAAAAAAATCTCATTATAAAGTGAATGAAGTAGTAATATTTCGAAATATATATTTTACTAGCTTTTACCCGCGGCTTCGCTCGCGTTTTATTTATTTTTTAATAAAAAATATTCTATGTTGCTCCTGCGACACTATGACGATGCGACTTTTAATTGCAAATTTGGACATATTGAAAATTTATAATTCATTTTTTTATCGTCGGAGTCGAATAGTCAAAGGCTCTAGTACAAATATTTATTTACTCCCTATCCAGTGCCCAAATACAAAGTTTCATGTTTTTAACTTCGAAGATGACAAAACTTCATACAAATGTTCATCCCTTATTTCAACCCCTTTAAGCTTATTTTTGACAATATAAACTACCCTATGTTCTTTTCTAAGGATTACTCTATTTGTGTACCAAATTTCATTTCAATTGGTTCAGTAGTTTTGGCGTGAAACTGTAACAAACAAATTTACATTCACTTTTATAATATTAGTAAGTATAGTATAGAAGTATAGATTAAAATAAACATTTGACTCAAAAAGCTCTGCAAAGTAAAAATAAATATGTATATAGACGTTTTTTTTTACTTTGCAGAGATACTACTATTGAGACTTAATGAACTCTGCTATAAAGCGGTGACGAATTATTTTAACTCAGGATTACTTTATTAATGTAATAATATACGATAATTAAAATCACGTACTAGATACATTTTGAAATGATCGTGAAATAGAAATGAGCTCATGATCTTTACACAGCTGAACAGTTTTTCTTTATTATTAGCTAGGAATATTCTCGATCAAGTCACCTTTCAAACACAGAAATCTAAATCAAAACAGATTCATTCGTTGGAGAACCACAGTACCATTGTCAGATAAAAAGCATAATATCACCCATATTTTTCCGTCCGACCGTATTTTGACAATCGAAATAAGAATAAGCACTAAGTCAATGACGAAATTACGTTTTTTTTTATATAAAGGTAGCAAACGAACATGCAGTTCACCTGATGGTAAGTTATAACTGCCGCCCATGGACATCAGTAATAATTCCCAAGTACGATTGAATCATATCTGAATCGGATCACAGATGCATAGCTACCCCTGACGACTAAGATGTTCGCCTCGTGTATAAGTAAATGCCGGCAACCACGCCTCTCGCGAGGATTATGAGAGTGGCGGTGGTACCTACTGGTGGGTCGAACTACATGAATTCTACCATCTGGTAAATTGTGCGTTAAGAGTAGATCGAAATTACGGACGAAACTACGAATTGGGTGTGTTAAGAGTAGAATGAGTCTCTCGAAGAACGGAAACGCAAAATGCGTATCTAACACGCACGTTAGGTGTTTATTTCGGAAATAGAACTGAGAAACCGATAGAGCATGTTAAATTTTTCGATTGTATTTTTATCTGGCGTACAGTGGTAATTAATATAAGTTATTATTTTTTATCTATTACCAGTTTTATTTTAAAATCATTTTTGTCGACTGCTCATAATATAAAACCATTAAATTATCTTGTTTTAGTTGAAACGACCATGAAATATTATGTTTTTTTATGTTCATGGTCCTATATAGGTACACAGCTACCCAGACAGAACAGAAAACCAAATTTATTATTTATTTTCTCTAAAAATTAATCCGGGTCTCTCTACGGTTTAAAATGACAGTGTAATGAGGTACCTCCGAAACGGTATGATGGTAACACATACATCGTCATCATACTGTCTCGACTGAGAAGCTAATTTTCAATGCATATTAAACAAAGTAAAATTATAAAGAACTTGCATTATTCACTATTTTTATTCTCTTCTTATTTTTATTCTGTTATAACGTATTCTCTGCACGGACACTCAAAAAGCTTTCTAACAGAGCCATCTGTTATCGTATAAAATGAAACTCCAGTGACGAAGTTTTTTTTATCAAAGTTTTTATGAAACACTGGCTGTGTCCGCGGCTCCGCCCGCGTGAATTTCGGTCCACGTTCATATTATATTATATAATTCTGAAATAAAAGTAGCCTAAGTTACTCCTTATTTCATCAGCTATCTGCCAGTCCCGTCAATATCGGTCCAGCGGTTCCAGAGATTAGCCGGAACAAACAGTCAGTCAGACAGACAGACAGAACGAAAAAAAAAAATAAAAACAAAAATTGTAAAAAATGTTATTTTGGTATATGTACCATGTATACACACATAACCATTTAGTTAAAAGCAGTTATTTTTATACCACAAACAGACACTCCAATTTTATTTATTTGTAAAGATAATAAAGCTTTAATAAATTCCATGCAAAAAAATTACTTTGTTACATTAGAAAATTAAATTTTGTAATTATTTACTTTACTAAATTATATTATTTTCCAATATTATTATATGTTTATATGTATGTATTAAATTGGATTATTTAAGTATAATTGAATTATTTTTGTATGGACCCCCTTCGGGTAAAAGCCTCCTCTAAAGTATGCCACATTTTTCGGTTCTTGGCGATGTTTAACCAGTCTCATCTTTTATCGTACGCTATACGTAAATTTCCATGAGGTACAATTTTTCAGCATTTGTTAATTACACACAGAATAATGTTTGAATCCATTACTTATGGAACGTATCACTTACTATAAAAATGGTCGACTAGACTGGAAAACGGACACTCACATTCAACTGTTAAAAAATTGCTGAAAAAAGATTGTTGCATTGACTTGAAAACGATTATTGATATTAGATTGCAACTTACTAAAAACGATGTAGAACTAAAATTTAACTGTACGATTATTATCAATTACTAAATATGTTCTTTTTATCTTCTCTATATAGAACTTATTAATTCTTTCAGAGAACCAGATCAATGGTCGCCAGAATTTATAGATTTCGTTAGTCAGTGCCTTGTAAAGAATCCAGATGAGCGGGCAACCGCAGAGTATTTATTAACACACGAGTTCATAGGTAAGTTTATAGGTAAGTGCAACATTTTTTTTATTTTATTTTTATATATTTTAAAACTGTACTTGTAAAGTACAAATGAGATTTGGTTGTTGCTGTGTATTGTTGGTTACTAGTATTATAAAAATATACTTTAGAATGGTCCATATAAAGCAGCGGTCGGCAACCTTTTGGCAGGCAAGGGCCGCATGGTGGCAAAATTTAGTAAAGACGGGCCGCACTTGTGATATCAAGGGCGGATCCAGGGGGGGGGGGAGGTCATGGGGGTCATGACCCCCCCTGGGCTAGGCGCAGGACCTAAGTGGACCACTAAATAAAATTGTTAAACATTATATTTTATATATGTTTTG
>DWNR01003743.1:0-11503 GCA_018250455.1 Polygonus leo | reverse complement strand
GAGGTACCCCCTTCACCATCATAATCCTCCGTGAAGCAATTCTTGTGTTTCGGTTTGGAGAGGCGTGGTTGCAGGCTATACTTATACACGAAGCGAACATCTTAGTCCTCAAGGGTAGCAACGCATCTGTGATCAAATTCAGGTATGATACAATCGTTGGGAATAATGTATTTATGATGTCCATGGGCGGCAGTGACCACTTGCCATCAGGAGACCTACATGCTCGTTTGCTACCTTTATATAACAAGAAAAGGATACATTGAAATTCATGTATGAAATTATTTCTTTTCCCCGCTTTGTTTCGTAAACGATAATTAATTTAATATTATAATACACACAAACCTTCAAAAGTTTTGTAAAAGGGTTTGTATAAATATTTCATGTTTTCCAATCGCAACTTCATACAATTTTAACGTTAAGTTAATATGCTGCATATCACGTATACCTACAGAATACAGATTTTTAAAAATAATTTATATTCTGGTGTTTAAAAATATATAGTAATAACATTTAAAAACAAATGTTTCCTCTTTCTGGTTAACTGGAACATTAAACAGAGTTTTACTTTCTGGATGCTACACCACTAAAATATCTCAACTGCTTTTAAACCACCGCTTTGTATTAAAGTCGTTTTACCGTAAATACGTTACGTGCTAACGATCTTTGCCAAAAAATGTTCGACAAACCGAATCGCAGCCGCAAAAGGCACTAATATTTCTTTTTAACGAGTACATAGCAAAAAGTGTGGAGACAAAAATATGGCTTATTTACACAGAATTCAATCAATTACGTCTGTGGTCGCTGCGTTGAAATATATGGGTGCTTGACGAGCTAAGATGAGTTCGGGTTTCCGCAAAAAACGTTTGCTGGACGCCATTTCGTGTAAAAACCTCGCGGACAAGTCGATGGTCGGTTGCGGCAAAAACTCTAGATAGGTACTCGACCGTAGAATAAAAAGCGGGTTCCTTTATGGATGCGGCATTCGGCGTATACGTATACGTTGACATCGCGGAATTAGGGAATTTCTGATCGACGTCAAACTGATTCGGAGTGTACAGGAGTTACGGCTCAACGAGAGGAGTTGTTGTATTTTTTATCATGCGAGAGGAATTTCATTTAATGTGCCGTCGGTTCTGTCTGGTCGTAAGTTATTTTTTTTATGAAAGTTTTTATAAATATGTAGTACTCACGAACAGTTACGTTTCGGGACTCGCTTCGAATCTCATATCATTATTTTAAATAAAAAAATATTGTGATGAGAAACTGAGTTCTTTTTTTGCGCACTGTTAAAATTAGTAAGTAAAATCCGTAAGAATCATACAATATGTGCAGCACTATACAACAAGATTATGCTACCAGAATAATTTTTAGAGATTGCAACTAAAGATTAATTAAACATGTTTGATTTATTAGTTTCGAAGAATGAAATTCAGGGGTATTATTTACTGACTAGCTGACCCGGCAAACGTTGTTCTGCCATATAAAATATTACTGGATTTCCCGTAGGAATGAAAATTTTTCCCGCAGTAAAAAGTGTTCTAAATGTTGACCAGGCTTATTATCTATAAACTAAAAAAAGTTTCGTTCGAATCCGTCCAGTAGTTTCGAAGATTAGCCCGAACAAACAGATTTATTTTACTGTTTTATTATATGTATAGATTCGATGGAGAGTTCCATGTCGAATTCGCACTATAAATATTTGTAATATAAATAATAAGTGCATATTGTTTAAGTTAAACATTCGATTAGCGTAGATTAGTTAGGATCATGTAGTTACACGAGTCGTAACGCTTCGCTCTAACGAACTGAAACTAACTGGAGCCGCAATTCCCACGGTTTAACCTCGGCGCTTGTTAGGGAAAATGCGTTTGCCAAATGGGATTTTGGCCAATTTTAGGACAATGTTAATATGACATGCTATGACATCCCTACGCTGTTTTCGTACACTCATTTTGAGCTAAGTGGCAGAACTCATGTAGTTCGACACCATCACGCTACCCTCATAATCCTCCGAGAAGCAATTCTTGTGTTTCGGTTTGGAGAGACATTCAAATTTCTGTCTGCCTGGGAAGTGAACCTGTTGTGCGTTGCAGTGCCGGGAATTGATACCTGCCTGGTCCACGCGTAGTCATAATATTAGGATTGAAACAATTTCGAGCAAAATAATCTTGGATTTCTTTTATCGTTTACAAGTAAAACAGAGCATGTAGACCACCGACTGATAAATGTTGTCCATAGATATCACATTCATGAACATTGCATACGTATTTTGGTCTACTTTAGGTACCTTTCAATATGGTACCTATAAGGTAAACCAAAGACACGTAGCTATACTTGAGGACTAATAAGTGTGCGTAAGTACCCAGGAACCATGCCAATCCAATTCATAAGCATTCAATCGTCAATTTCTAAGAAATTTCGAACACATTAAAAGTTAATTGTTTCGAGTGGGCAACGGGCAATGTTCGTTTTTACGTTTTGCCGTCGTTTGGCCTATTAAGGCCAATCGGTGGCAAGTGTCCAGATGCACTTCAGCTGAATTGAAGCCGCCACTTTCATATTGGTGTCAATGAAGGACGTTTGTTTATATTGCCCTGATTGGCCTGTTTCTGAATATTTATGGGCGGTCAAAGTTTACACCTTTGTAGGGTTAACACAAGGATATAAATTCTAATTATTGTTATAAATGCGAATGTGAATTAATTTGTTTGACGCTTTAAATTTCGTAGACTGTCTGGAGAACAGAAAAATATGTAGGAAGAAAACAGAAAAAAATATTATAATAGCAAAACTGTTCATAAAATTGAGTTATATTACTTGCGCTTTGTCAAATATATCGAATGTATATTTTTTCTATCTCTCAGAAACAGTGCGTGGAAAAATACGAGATTAAAAAAAACATGACCATCGGTTGGATGGCGATTGAAAGGCGTGAAAGCATAACAAACGAAACACACATTTTTAATATTACTTAAGTTCAAGATTAAGAGATTACGAGAACTAACAACTATATAGAACATGTATTATATAGTACATATAGGTACACTACCACCTTGTTGAAAGCCTACATTTAAACTTAGCACTAAATCACTAATGCACTAATAAGATTTGTCTTACGTCCCATACACTCTAATTCACTTCATAGCGTATAGAAAGTACCACTCTCGCCCATTAACACATATCGCCATCAACGTTGCGCCAAACACAAAAAACACAAAAAAAAAACAAACATAAAAAAGCTTTGGTACAAGAATATATAAAAGATAATGTGTAGAAGACGCGTTATAAAATGTTTTATTATAGGTTAAAGCTGGCACATTAATTACATATTCAGAAAATTCTAGGAATAAGACGTCTATACTATATATTGAGCTGAAGAATTTATTTGTTTGTTTGTTTGAGGGAGGTTATAGGCTATTTAACATCCCGCTATGACCAATAGAAGCAGAGAGTCAACGAAAAATGTTGCAAAAACCGGGAAAATTTGACCCACTCTCTCTTAAACGACGCAAACGATGTTGCGCGAGTCACCTAGTCATTATTAAAGTAACTTAAATTTTTCAAGGTAATCGTATTTTTTTCATTTCAGTTCACATAAGAAAGCAGGTATTAGGTAATTCTAATATTATTCTGACTTACATAGATTCTGATATCGAAATTGTAACATAACTCCAATATAAAGCACATTAATTATTAGACGCGGTTACTGTCTATTTCGTCTTTCAAAGTTTAAACTGCACTCATAAACTATACTTTAAACGAGTTGGCGAAGAATTTGAACTGCATTATTTCGCTCCCGTGATTCTAAGGAGTTTTCGACGTACGTCTACAGAGACATCACCGCGATACTTAGGTATATTTTGTGCCATACAACAATAATGATGTCATATACTCATTTTAGGATACCACCCCCGGTACTAGTATTAGTAAAAAATTTGTCCATCTCTATTCGTTAAAGGATTTTCACAAAATATTTTGATACGACGTTGTCAAGTTTGGGTACAAAAAATATATAGAACTATTCAGCCCTAAGCGAGAATATCCTGACCAAAAGTGATATCCGCTGGTAAACCCAATGCCGACCAATGATGCATTGCTACCCTCTCCAACCGAAACACAAGAATTGCTTTAGTAATGCACCACACCTGCTGAATGTACTGAGCTGATTCGGTGGCTAAAGTTTCTGTCATAGTATCTCTATTGTAATAAGAAGTTTTGGATGAATATTGAACCAGATTCATCAACTGCTTTGTATTCATTCGTAAAATTTCGTAGACAGTTAAAAAAAATGCCAAAAAAAACACACACGCACACACACATCTGCACGCCAAATCCCTAAAGGGGTAGGCAGAAAGTATCGAGTGCCAAATGTCACGACTCTGGCATACTTGCCTAGCTTCTTCCACTTTCATAATTGTCCTCATACAAACACGCAAAAAAACCTCCTTTCTATATTCAGTTTCTGTCAGATTTTATATGTACACGTCCTGGAATGTAGCATAAACATAATACTATTCCGCAGATGTGTCTAATGAAACTTACGAAGGATATATCTATTTCTGTAATTATGTTTCTATGAATCCAAACAAAGATCACGGACGTTCAATACAAGCCGGTTAAAACAAACCGCGCCGTGTGATAGTTGGCTACAATAAACATCTATACTATTTTGCTGTGTATTTATCTAACAAACTACCTACAGCTGGGTAGAACTTAGTAGGTACACTAACTCTGTGGTTCGAACTAGGAGGTACCACCGCCAACATCATAATCCTCCGTGAAGCAATCCTTTCTGTTTTGATCTTGAAGATGCGTGGTTGTCGTCGAAACTTGAACATCTTAGTCCTCAAAGTAGCTATGCTATGGTCTACCTCAGGTAACATACCTACCCTACCTTTACCTATTTCTATGAGTCCAAACAAAGATCACAGGGAACATAAGCCGGTTAAAACAAACGCAACGCCGTACGATAGCTGGCTACAATAAACATTCTACGACCTCGTTTCATCTACACTGTTTTGCTGTGTATTTCTCTAACAAACTACCTACTACAAACTTCTACTATCTGACGGTAGAACCAGGTTCGACCTGAGTAGTTCGACCAGGTAGGTGCTGCCCTTATAACACGCCAAACGCCATTTTTTTTTGAAAAGGCGTGATTGCCGCCCTATTGACACATAATTCAAATTTAAATGTTTTTATTCATTACTAGCTGAACCGCGCAAGTTCCTTTGCGTGACATAAGAGAGAGTGGATCTGATTTTCTCCGTTTTTGCAACATTTTTCGTTGAAACTCCGCTCATATTGATTTTATCGTGCTGATATACAGCCTATAGCCTTAATCGATAAATGGGCTATCTAACACTGAAACAATTTTTCAAATCGGACCAGTACTTCCTGAGATTAACGCGTTCAAACAAACAAACAAACAAACAAACACTTCAGCTTTATAATATTAGTATAGATAAGGTATATAGATACACTAAATGAAAGTCATACAGTGTTACATCAGTAATTAGATATTAGAATAATTCATTCATTCATCGGCTTAAAGCTCGTCTCTTAGGCATAAGTAGACCGGAAGAAGAAAGCCGGCGGAAAATCATTATCATCACATTAAACATCTTAGTCTTCAGGAGTAGCAACACTCTGTAGTACCATCTGTTATCAATCTCAGGTACGATCGAATCGTATTTGTGTTTATCGATGTCCATGGCCGGCAATGGCCACTTACCATATCGTAGCACCACCACTGCATGCCAATCAAGCTTTCTTTGGCCTATCCCATATTCAGTTTCTGTCAGATTTTATATTATCAATATGTATTACATGCCAGGATGAACAATTCTGGCATGTCATGGCCTGGCATCGGTGGTGGTGTGTGAGGATTGTAAGCATGGTAGTACTTCTCTAATTAAACTACGTGAGTTCTACCTATACCTATTTGTATGACGCCAAACAGAGATCACGGACATTCAACATGCGCCGGCTAGAACAAACGCTGCGTGAGATAGCTGACTACAGTAAACACTACGACCTGGTTACATCTATACTGTTTTACTATATATCTCTCTAATGAACTACCTACTGCCAGGTGGTAGAACTTTGAAGAAATCTATAGAACTACCTATTTAGTTCTGTTGTGGAGCTTAGTAGCTCGATCAAGGAGGTACCACCGCCAACGTCATAACCCTCCGTGAAGCAATTTATTGTGTTTCGGTTTGGTGAGGCCTGGTTGCCGGGTATGCTTAAACGCAAGGCGAACATCTTAGTCCTCAAGGGTAGCAACGCTACCACCTGGCTACAATAAACTTTCTACCTGGTTTTATCTTACTGTTTTGCTGTATATTTTCTTTAAATAACCTGAGCCTTATCTTAGGTAATTTACCTTAAGCGTAGCTTCACTAAGCTTCAATATCTGTGGTTAATCACCCCGGTGATAGGTATGTGGTTGATAGCCCCGACTAATAAAGAAGAATGATTGTCCACAGGCAAAGATCATTTACCTTCAACGGAAAGGAATGATAAGTTTCTACTTAAAAGCAAGTAACAAGCAAAGTCCCGGGTTCTATTCCCGAACAGTCATAATATTAATTGATATTTGTTACTTTTCTTTGTCAGGGCACCTATGATGCAAACTGGGTGTGGAGAAAGTGCAAAAAGTAGGCTCGTTTGCTACCTCTACGCATTAATAATCAACTGTTACCACCTCATAATATATTAATCATTAAAATACAGCACGCGACAAACCAATCAGGTCAAAAATGTGTCGATGCATCCGTTCCGACAAATTACTGCTACAGCAATTCTCTAATAACAATAGCCTATAAAACACAATAGCTGCGTAGTTACCTATGCTTAAATCTATCCATGCATTTTACACTGAATAAACCACGTTTTAATAAGAACACAACTAAGCTAAATATAATTCTTGATATAGGCTGTCTACCAAGTTTCCGATTCACGCGAGGTAAAATTTAATATGACAATTGATAAAAGAATTGTCAAATTTAATTTCGGCTTAAAGGATATAAGTAATACGGAGTAGTGTTACCCGAAAGTTCGGACAGGCAAGACTTTTTTGTACGATGGAGGACTTCATACAAAATTTGAGACAAGTCGTCGTGAGAGTTGCTGTATAACTATAAGTTTTATTTATCAGATAACTAGCGACTCGGCCCGGCTTCGCACGGGTGCAATGCTGATACTGAATACACTACAGAAAACTGTGAACGTATTATACGTATAAACCTTCATCTTCAATCACTCTATCTATTAAAAACAACGCATCGAAATCCGTTGCGTAGTTTTAAAGATGTAGGCATACAAAGAGATATAGGGACAGCGAAAGCGACTTTATTTTATACTATGTAGTGATGGTGAAATTGGACGATTGTTGAGCGTGATGATTTAGGCTTCCATAAGCGTGTGCTAAATTTCGTCAGTAGTCATATCGAAATGATCCGTTTCGAATTGAATCAGGTATATTCCAACTTAGGGAACAGTACAAGTTTCATCAAAATCGGTTCAATCGGAGGGGACTTTCGGGGGGACTTGCATAATATTACTTATACCTAAATAAATATATAATGTACCTAACAGAAACCTCTTATTTAGTTTAATAACTTTTATTAAACTCGATTCGGTTTTTTCATAAAATAATTTCACGGCCTAAAAAATCTGTAAGCCTCAGCAGAACAGGCAAAAGGAAACAATCAGTAACAGATAAACGATCGTACAAAAGAACGAACAAAATAACATAAATTAACAAAATAATAGTAGCTAATGTATATTAGCATATAACAGAGGTTCCCAAACTTTTTCAGTTCGCGGCGCACTTACTGCTACTCGAAATACAATGATGAAGATATACACAAAAAATTAAAACTTAGGCCAAGTTTAGGTTCCAGTATAAGCCTCACGGCGCTGTACTCATTACGGCGTATCAGGGCGTCGCGGCGCACACTTTGGGAACCCCTGGCATATAATATTACAAAGTACTTGACCCACGCGTGTCGGTACACATTATATCTCGTGTGTTGACCTGCCGGCCCTGCCGCCGGTAACCTGACTCCATTTGTTTACGTAACATTGTAATTCAATACGACTAAATTCTATGTTATCTATGAGTTCTTTGATGCCTAAAACAATGATTTTAGACGGCCGAACTACGTATGTTATAAATAGAATTGTAACAATAAATAGGAATGTAGGTAAAATAATCTATTTTCATTTGTATTTATTTTAAGTTAATATTTTATAACTAAGAGGACGACGATCGCTCCCATTCAAGTGGGCTTACCTCAATGACTGCTATTTGACTTGAGAATTTAGGCCTCCGAAGGGACATAGGGTCCCTTTGTGTTTACCTTAGGCTTTAGTGGTGAGTGCTCTAGTGTCGGTACACATTATATCGTCTATTGACCAGCCGCCGGTGACCCAACTCTATTTGTTTTCGTAAAATTGAAATACAGAAGGCAAGGACGCACCAATAGAAAAGAGAAGAATATGAAAGCGCCAATAATAATTGGATCTTAAAAAAATGATTTAGTGAACTCTTACCAAATTCACATTTATGAAAATGTTCATTTTCTAAAACTACATAATCTAACCCAAAAGGTTATTGGTAAATGATTGGATTAACATTTTAAAATAAATCAAATTTAATCAAAAAGGTAGGAGAGCCGTCGTCGTACCTATACCCCTTTGCCAAAAAGGTTATGATCCCTTACTACTGTTTTACTGTTAGTTTAGGTCTTTATGTCTTCTAGAGGACACCATGGGCAATTTCATACGACGTTACATAGCCTATAACCAGCGGAAAATTAAGAGGATTCCAACGATACCTTACTTGTTAAATTATGATAAGAAAACAGATGAACATACATATCGGTCAAAATCATAACCTCTTTTTACTTCACCGTAATCGGGTAAAAAGTACTAACATTAGAGTAACTTAACATTTCGTGTAATTCTTCATGCGTCACTGCATTAAGTGAACAATGAATACCCAACAGATGTTAGACCCAGACTGTTTAATTAGTCTAGTCATGCTTGGTTGCCTTACGTATTGAAATATTAGGAAGACCTAAAATAATATTTCCTGCAACTATTTACAATGGCGGCCTTGACGTGAACATTTCGAGAAAACGGTTACTAGGTATTAATGGAATATCCGGACAAACCAGCAATTTTAGATATTCCACGACCCGCATGGCGCAGCGGTCACCATACCGGTCTGCCGCGCAGAGGGTCCCGGGTTCGATTCCCGGCCAGGCATAAATTTAAATGATGAATTTAGATTTCTGTTCTGGGTCTTGGTCTGGGTGTTTGTGCATACGTCTTGTGTATGTCCATGGCCTCTACGACACAGGGAATCCTAGTGTGGGGCTATGACTTTATAAAGTGTTTTTTATTTATTTATAATATATACAATATTTTGATTTGTTTGGCAGGTAACTTGGGCAGTTCGATGATAGGTACGACGGCATCGTAAAGTTCTGTGAGTAGTATCAATCCTAAATATCATGTCTAAGAGAAGAGCTCAAAGCCGTCGAATGAATTAAATTATTGATGTAACATAATCACTTTAATTAAGTGTATCTACTTACCTTATAATGAATAAAAACTTTTGAATTTGAGATTAGATCTTACAAGCATTTGCCATTCTTGCCATTTTGTAATGTTCCTTTTTTTGGTTGCGATTCGAAGCCGGCATCGAAGTTACTCCGCCGCGTTTGTCGTCAATGATTACATTTAAATTTTAATGCAAATTGGAAAATGGTTTCAAATTCTCCAATATTTAACTACATTTCCTCAATATGTTAGTACCAGCATATAGTAATACTAAATTTGAAACTAAACTTGATCAGATTTGTATTTGGACATAAATTTGGATTTCTTTTCTGAGTTTGTGTATTCGTCTTGAGTTGGGTGTGAACCAACACTGATTTTGAGTATAACTATGTTACTGATAAGAGATAACGATTCTTAAAAAAACCGTACTTTTTCTGGAATTAAAAGTAGACTATGGCATTCCCTAGTTCATAAATTATTCATTCCAACTTCCGATCACTAGTGTGAAGGTTCAGAATTTATGAGCAGAACCGAAAATAAAAACGTGTTTAAAGTAGTGGTTTGTGGTTAAATTTCCAACTATGCACGCTGAGATCCGGGTTCAAATGATTATTAAAATATTATGAACGTATTACGATCATATTATCAGTTGCTTCCCGGCTAAGATGTGAAACATAACATTCAAAAGTAAAAAGTTTGTCAATTCCCACTTAGCTTCCATGAACTATAGGGCTATGATTTAAAGATGCATGTCTAGAAGTTGCATTTTCTTACCTCCAGTTAACGCTATTGGCTACACTTGATTAAGTATGAAAAATGAGGTAGGGTTTATTAAAAGCATCACCCTAGAAGTCTACAAAAAGGGTTACACGTGGTAGATAAGCTAATCCGGGTATCTTGGTTGTATTAATTTAAAACTAGCTTAAGCAAGCTTGTGTTTTAGTAGCGGTATTACACAATTTTGCCACACCGTTACACAAAAAATGCCTCACGGAGGATTATGAGGGTGGCGGTGGTACCTCCCCGGTCAAACTAAACGAGTACTACCACCTGACGTACGTAGTAGTAGGTTTGGTAAATATATTTTTATATGATACCTTTTTATATATACTAGTATATAGGTAGCAAACGAGCGTGCAGTCCACCTAATGGTAAATTAAATAGTTATTCTCGCCCATGAACCTTTTTTTCAACTCGAAGTATTATTAAAACGTGCCTTGCAATACCTGAGTAACTGGCATAGAATTCCAGAAGAACAATTTTCAATCTGAATGAAAGGCAACTACATAATGGACAAATACCTAAATGAAAAAATATTAAATACACGTAATTTTTATGAGTTCGTTTCGTTTATCCGTTAAATATAAACGGCAGCGGTGACCCTTTACCTTCTTAACATTATAATCTAAGTTATTAATAACTAAAGTTATAGTAGTTATTAACTACGTTGATTGTAAAGAAACTCCGAGAAAAACCTGTTCATAACTGTTAAGACGTCGATCTAATTTCCATAAAGTTATAAACATGAAACCTGTTGAAAGCATTCTTTCCTCGGATCTTCTGAAGTGCACAGTTCATTTGAACAAGTAGGTAGTTAGGTACTTAGTTAAACTTCAACATGTAGTTAGCAACATTTGTTGCTCGACTTCGGACGCTTTCAGAAGCATTTGTTGTAGTTCGAAAGGTGAGTTTAAAATATCTTCCGTTGAGCTCGTTTTTTAACTGGCCGACTTTGAAAAAGATTTTCTACTCTATTTAAGTATAAGAATATGGGTGTATAATTAAACACGTTATCTATAGTTTCGTATGTTTGTAATTATATAAAATGCGAATGTGGACGGATGTAGGTACCGACTGACATTTCATGATCAAATTGATCGTGTGCTGTCTGAAGGAGGTGTCAAGAGTCTCCGAAATCGGCGTGTTT
>DWNR01003742.1:0-11503 GCA_018250455.1 Polygonus leo | reverse complement strand
TCTAAGATTTTAGCGTAAGAATGATCAATTTCTTTAAACAGTGCTGAAAACGCCAATCGGCGTTTTATATTGTCTTTATGGGGTGCGGACGACGCCCATCGGCGTCTGCGACGAAAACCGCCCCGCACCTGGCTAATAAAGGTCATTTTTACTGCCGCAGCGAAAGGGTTAAATGAAATCACTTATACTATACCCTCATAATGGTTGTATGTTGCCAGAACAAATTGATTTTATGTAACAAACTCACACATCAATATTTATTTAGTCAGTAGTTGCAATACGGGTAGAATTATACATGTGACTACTCGTAGATGGATGTTAACTATTAAGGACGAGTCACAGATTCCAAGATAAAGCTGGTTACTTACGTTCAGGACATTTTACGACTGTCACTGTTTTAGAAGTAACCTGAGGTAAGACACCTTATTAAGCGCATTGCTGCCAATTTAGCCTTTATCGGGCGAAATCTTTAAAGCTTGTGCTTAGCTACGGGCGGCTATTGTTGTGTCGCCTTAGTTATGGACCCCTTGTCATGAGTATACATAACGAGTTATAGTAATATGAGACTCCAGACGCACTTTTGTAGTCTTTGTTCGGGTTAATTATATCCTTGAGCTTTGTTTGCCACTTTATAAGTGCCGTGAATGTTTTGATGACAATACAGACAAGATGAAGTTAAAAATACTCGATAGGATACTTTTCTTTATCGATTTATCAATTACATACAATTGTTAACCGAAAATAATAAACAAAGTAACATAAAAAAGAACATACAGTTTAATTAAAGATTTCACTTCTTGCAAGAAAGTAAACGTTTACTTGCAGGGAAATTAATATCTTTATTTATGCAATAATAAGGATAGTGTGAAGAAAATAAGTGACGACAATTAAGCCACCTGTCATTTATCTTAATTCGAGCTACATGAACGAAGGTAGCCCTTTTATCGGCCCGAAAAGAATACCGATAAAATAAAACCAATCACATGTTACGCGTAGGCATTTTAAAAGGGGCCGCAGCGCGCACACAGTTTTTGTGAGTCAAAATCCACTGCTCCTTAGCATTTCATCTCCTTTCCCGATCCTTAGCAAAGTTAGATAAGGAACGAATCACCGAAGAAATCATTGCATGCTTATTTTTTAGCAGTCGAGATTGCGAAGGGCTATAAATGGCGCAGCGAAGCCTCGGGCGGCTGCCATTTGCAATCGGTTATGGAACGACCGCGAACCTCTTTTTACATTATAATCGGTCGTCCCTGTTCACTCTTTTTTTACGACGTGTTCAGATAGCCAACCATGGTAAACGGCAGTGGATGCAAAGGGCTTATACGTGTTTCGCGGGCGATGTCGAAAACGCGCCAAATGCAGCCAAACGCCGTAAATGTTCATGATATGCGATAACATACTTATAGAGGTAACTACGAGCTGTGGTAGAGCAATGCAACTCCAGTGGAAGTACTTCCAATGTTTGTTCAATGAAGTCTGATGAGCAATCGGTTTCAGCTTACTCGGGGAGTATGATGGATGAATGCGACTTACGAGACCGGACAGACGCCCATCGCATGCACGGAGTCGGGTTACAGCGAGGCCCGTGCCGCCTCATTAGCCATGCAACGTCATATTTTAATAATCACTCGCAAATGGATTAAATTACCCATCTACCTGATTTTTTTATTCACTATCGTCGAAATCTTTAAGTCTGTTGCGCTTCCCATTTTTTGATTATTTATTCACGTGACTGTTTGAGTACTTACGACTAACTACTCTAAACATAAATTTTCATTAAGGTATAAGTAAATATGGTAGACGATCAAATTATCGTTTACTCAAATTTAATTAATAAAGCGTTTAATAAAATTATACAGTATTGAGTTAAGATAATTCTTAGAAATCAATAAGGCGCCAACATCGTATATTCTCAGCATGGTTCCGGAAGGGGCACGGTTTGAGCATAAAATACAAATATATGATTTGAATCCATCGAAAACGCCAGCACAAGAAATATTATAATTTAATGCGTGCTGGGTGGATAGAGTCGCATTTACATGCAGCTCGTGCGGCGATGGCCCGCGCCCGCGCATCCTCTAATAACGCTTTGAAACCCCTTCATGTATTATTCAAAGGATTGTGATCATCCCAAATTCTTACGATTTTGGCGAAACGACCGAGTTTTTCAATGCAATACTTTTTGTCTTTCGTATATTCCACGCCTTTGTCTTGCGGTTTTTGTTTGCCTATTTTAAATTTTAAGCTAAATAAAACTCTTTTTCTGTCTATTTTTCTTACTCTTTACTGGTAATTTTACGAGTATCAAAATTTTGTTATTTTTCTCAGCATAAATAGTATGTATTTTATGATTTTGGACTATAAAACCGTATATTTATAAGAATGTTACAATCTGGTATAAAATGGGCCACAGCAGCAGTAAAGTATTAAGATGTTATCTCCACATCACACGTGGGTGGAGTCGTACGCTAAAATCTAGTAGATACGTGCAAGCACGTTAAAGTTAACATTAACAAACCCAAGCTGGCCACTAATTGTAGGACGTCACTTTTCACGTCCAAACCTGCATTTAGCTAGTCAGTTAACAAACTCTCGAGAATAGTAGCTCTATCTAAAAAATTAAAAGAGTTGAATCGGACCTTTATTTGAAGGCAAGATCAACAGATGGGGCCATAGGAAAGTATTAATTACGCCGGAATTGCTCCGCTTACATTCCGTTTATCGTAGCATTGTAATTAGCGCCGATAGTGATGTGGTGGAGCTGCCATATTTGTCTTTTTTATCAGGATAATTCTGTTTTTATTCTATTTTATAGCCATTTCGGCGGTTACGGCTACAACATAATTTATGATATGGCTGTATTTTCTCCATAAATTTATAACTTCTCACTCTTCTCTTCATTTTGACACGTCTCGTAGGCTTTTTACGTTCCTGTTAAAATTTAATTTATTTTAGAACAACAATGTTCTACGATAAATATCATCGCTTTATCAAGCCACCTACTTCTCAATAGTTAGAAGTATCTGGTGTCCACTCTTTTCTCATTACTTGGAAACACTAGCCATCACGTACGCGTCTCCAGGAACGAATTGGAAAAATAAACAGCTTCATACAAAGAACGCCTTCATCTGACCTGCCACACAATGCCGACATTGCCGACTTACATTCGCTGTTAATTAGACTGTTTTGTTCGTAGAATGTTCTTCGGTGGAAACTGAATTTGTTCCGTTGTACATCAAACGCTCCATTCATGGTGCCACTTAGGACACTTAGAGCTTTTGAGATTTGGTACAACTTGTGAATGTAATTGTTCTGTATCATAATTTTCGGATTACTATTGGCATTTGTTTGTTTATTGTTTCGGAACACGATTATTTTTAGTTTTACAGCAACAATACCTCTGGATATATCTATGACAATATTCTATTTTCTGCTGTTTAAACTGATTTAGTTCTAGCCAATATAATGTGTTCTATAGGAACCCAATAAGAAAATCTAGAATACGTAGTGGAAGTCGCCGAACACTTAAAACCGTGTCTTACTTGGCACAAAACAAGGCCTTAAAGGTTTGTTATCGTTTCGAACATCTAAACGCCGTACAGCCAGCGTTATTTGCGCGTGCAAGTCGCCATTGGTTACGTAGTATATTAATTCAAATAAAGCACGACAGCACTCTTGTGTTGTAACGAACTAGGTCATAATCATTACTACTAATCAACGAAAAAAGTAAGACTTTGTTTGGGCAACTCGCTATAAACCTAAACTATAAACGACTACGACCATAATCCCATGAAAGTGGACACATGGTACAGACACATTATCTTCGTGATTGAACTTGAGAGCACATAATAAAATATCTATCCGTATGGTCTACACGAAAGATGATAGCAGTGTAATGGTTGCAGCCCCTCGAGTGTCATGGGAACTACGCTTAAGATTTGGTAATTAACATGACTAAATGAAGTAGGTACTCGTAAACATTTATACAGTAAACTACAGCTACTGAAGTTTTAGTTACGCTAACCTCAAACTAAAATAACATAAAGACTAAATATAGGTATAGCGTTTATAATAGAAAATTCTTGAACTTGAATATAATCAAGACCATAAGTATAGGAACTGCAAAATGTAACATAGGACGAATATTATAAACAATTTGCATTGAATTGCATACTTAGCTGTGGGCGTGCGTAAGTATAGTTCAGTGCTGCATGAATTATACGATGGCACGGCGTTTTCAACGAGCTCAATAGACAACCGAGGCAACGTCTCGGACGGAACACGTGTCGTTGATTGCCCCCAATTGGCGAACGAATAAAAACAATCGTCGCTTAAAAATAACCGTGATTTCATCCCGCAACATGTGATATATGTTTTCTCTGTACCGAGCAGTTCTCACAGGATCGTACCATGTGAAATGTCACAGCGCGAAGGTCTCATGAAACGCCGAATCTACTTTGAATCGCTAATGACTGAGTGAAGAAAGCTTGACGTGCGAATCCTAGCAGGATTCTGTGAAGACTACGTTGAGTAGCGTTAAAGTTTTAACCTTATATTTATAGCATTAAAGTTATATTATATGTGTACGTATGGAATATTATAATCAGATATAGAAAAAACATGGCATCTATGTAAACAAAGTACTGCCTATATTGTTATACTAATACTTTTCTATCAATTCCGATCTCATATCATGAAAATACTTTCCCGACTCCTATGCATTAATTACCTTCCCACTAAACCCCATAAGGTTACAATTATCCTACTTTTATCACGAAAAAAGAGGAAAAAGAAGCTCATCCCGGAACCAAAATCATTGACATCACCACGCTCTATTTAACTCGGATGGCAGTGATGCACCATATGGTCAGCGTGTGACTACTTGCCCGCAGCAGATCGCCATCTGATGTTTTATCACAGTATCAACATCCGTGTTAGGAGCGCTGTGGTTACAAAAATATAGGTCAAATTGAGGAAGTAAAACCGCAAAATATCATTCTATGTTAACGCAAATTTTCCTTATCTCGTTGTAGTTAAGATAATGGTATTTTGAGTGGAAAATAATTTAGAGGAATTGCGTCATACATAAATGATTATTTGTTTGTATTTAAGGTACCTTAGCAGGGATAACATTGATTAGAATAGTTATATTAGCAATCTATCCTAGATAAATCATTGTAAGTTATTAAAGATGGAGTTTTAAGATACAAATAAAATATTATTCTTAATAATGCCCCTGCAGCTAGGTGTTAATCGCCCAGCTTCCGCTCGTAATCTTGTACAATCTTTTAAATGCCTGGTACCATTAATTGCACTTAGGCACACGCACTTCATCATTCGTGTTAGTAACAGCTTTTATAACCCGATATCATTTTTATTATAACGGCATCCATTATTCATAATATCAATCCTACAATTTAGAGACAATATAATAACTCATTACGCTTATGCAATAAGATTAACTACTTATTCAACTGATGTTAATAATAGAAGACAAATATTAAGAAATAAGCGCCAATGTCAAACTGTCACACTGAGTTACCCACATAATTTTATTTATGACCCATTGTCGTGCTAAGAAATATTTAAAAGTAGCAAAACAAAGATAACAATTACAAAAATCACCGAGCGTACAAAGAGTGAGTTAAGTGGCACGAGGCAAAGATTAGCGAAAAAAGTCTTTTAACATTCTTTAGTTAGACAATAAAGCTTGTCACAGTTTATCGGTATTATCTACGGCGAAGGGACGACTATTGTTGAAAGTAAAGTACTTGGCGCCATAGCATTTAGAAATGTTTAAATTAATATTTTTGCCTTGAATTTGTTAAGGGGAGTGCAGATACTATCCTAAAAAAACTTGACCAATATCCTAAACAGAATATATTTACGAATACCATGTGTTATTTACTTCTGTTAATATAATAAACAGAATAATACGAAGATAACATCTTTACCCTTCAATCTATAAGATCCTATCCGAAAAGCACACTGTAATACCGTATTAAATTGGCTCCCAATATTTGCATGAAGTGAATTCAGTACTTTTTATGCTGTTAGCCCTCTGGACAGATTGTCAATTTACTTTTATTTTCATTTTACTTTTTTGTTCCGCTTAGTGCTCAGTCATTACGCACATCCGTCGCATCATGCAGCCAATGCCAGTGCATGGGACAATTTAATTAGACAATTAATGTCCTAAATTGACGTCACACAATCTGAACAAATAAACATTCTTGTCAATTTGTATGAGAAATGAGAGTTAAGTCTTTCTCCATGGGGCAACTGAAATAAAACATGGTTTGACTCTTTGAATTGGTATTAAAAAAAAAAAACTTTTTATTTATTTTCGATTTTCGAATTTCAAAATAGGCACAACAAGTGGGTTATGTAAGTACTAAGTACCCGTCTGCAATATAGGTTGGGGAACTTATCAATCAGTTGAGCGCATATCGTGCGAACGCGTTATAATAGGAGGATATTATAATAAACAGATCCCGGTCCCCTCGCGTTCTCTCCCTCCCTAATAAATATTAATGTATGAACTTGAAGCTCCACAATGCCCGTGCACGATGCTGGTACATTGACACTCAATTTGCTTTTTTGCAGCCGCTCTGATATCTTCTTCGCGCTCATCTTTGTTCTCACTTTCTTGTCCGCACTTTGCGATTTGCGTCACTTCAGGAATACGAAGATAAACATTACCAAGTTGATGTTTTTATTGATATTCCTTAGTGTGCGAAAAATCCTATGTCTATGTTATGAGGTTTATGATTGTGTAACCCGAGGTGGCCATACGACTTCCAGTTATACCTATTTTCATATTAAATGAGTTCGGAATTGATCTTGAAATGAGGTTCAATTCGTACCATATTTTACTATAGGCAAGCTACATTGTTGCGTCGAGTCTATAAATAAAATACAGTTATTTAGTTCACAATACATGTTCGGCGAATTCAATTTTCATACCAATTAAAATGATGAATACAAGTCAAGTAATGAACCTGTCAGGCATGAATAGACTTCATTGTAAGTTGAACATTTTGGCATATTGCGTATCGAAACTTTGCTTAGATATTAGATAAAATCTTTAGTGAAATTATCTACAGATATGTTAGAAAACTGAATACTTTGAAAAGCACGTCGCTTTTTATAAATCTATATATATAAAAGGCAAAACTGATTATACATAAAACCGCACAACCGAAACTACTTGAACCGCCGAAACTTCATGATCTAAGTGAGCACTAATAAAGTATTTTTCTAAATTCTACCCCCAAGGGGCTTCCGACTCTACGCCGACGAAGTCGCGAGCAAAAGCTAGTTACAACATATAAAATGTTAATTTAACTCTATTTATTAACCAGTCGCATGGTTGTCATATAGATCCGAAATCGATACGACGACCCTTTCATCGGATTGAAACAATTAAGTTCGGAAATACAACCCCTAGGGACGGCCGGAAGGGTCACGTGCAAACAGAGTAGCGTGAACGCTTTCCCATGCTTTCCCACGCCACCCCAATCACCACTGGTGGGAAACCTCACTTGTTGATTTGGCGTCCAATCGCCCCTTATCATTGCTTCCGGCGCGTGCATTAGCAATAATAATTATTGTTTTAATGTTACGATGTGACGATGGGAGCTTCGCTTAATGACTATGATGGCTTGAGCTCTGTTTGCTGCAAACTAAAATTTCTATATAGTTAATACTGTGATGTATTGATGGCATGAGCGAACGACGTACCTAACTCAAACACGATTACGTTGAGTGATTAATAAATGTTTACTTTTATGTTGAAAAACTTTATGAATATTCAATTTTGGTATTAATTTTTTTGTGCATTAAAATTTTATTATAAGTCAATGAATTTGATAACGCTATTTAAAAGCTGACAAAATTTACTCATTAGTAAAATTTAACATGTACCTACCTACAACATAAATTATTATGGTCATTTTTCATACTTTCGATAACCGGATTAAGTGAGTTTAAGTTAAGGTTAGATATAAGAAGTAGATATTCGGCAACATTTATTTAAGAACTGTTAAAGCTCAGCATCCGATTGTCACGAGAATCAATATTGTAATATTGTCCCCGATACATACAAAGTGCGGTATTGTTGAGTCGATGGTGGACAATGGTCCGCATGAAAATGTTGACCTCGGCCTTTCATATTTATTGTGGGTGACGCTGAATATGAATCTTAATCGTATATTACTGTACATAATGACTATGATACGGATTTATTAATGCGTGCAGGATATTTTTGATATGCTGTTTAGTAATAGTTGTAAGTAGTCTTTATTGATCTAATCAGTTTTCTTTGTGACCAGCGTTTGTTTAAATGTAGTTCATGAGTGAAACACAATTTCATACCTTCAGTTCTGATTTTTAGGGTTTAAAAATTACAAAAGGAATACATTTTTGAGAATACTTTTCGTGGGTTTAGCTAAGAGTATACAGGTGCTATTTTGACAGAGATTCAATAAAACGATAAATAATTGAAATTCATCATAAATAACTTATTCGTCATGTTACAAAACATATTTGAGGAATAGACATACTATATTTTTAACCTTAAATAGAACTTGAGTTTGTTTAGTATCTACGTCACTAATTAATATACACAAACATCAAAGCATTTTCAATCCAACAATTCAGTACGCGATTTATAATTGTTTTGATATCGCATTCTTAAAAGTTTTAAGTTCTGATTAATTATTGGAAACCCTAAAGTGCCCTTGATCTTTTAAAATGAGATCGTTATTAGCATTCCTTTAAAATATTTTCATACTTATTTGATCATCACTGTAGTCCGTCAGCGAATAAATAATTTACATCAATTTGACGACAATAATTTCGCACATGCAACGTGGCTAGGGTTGCTACTATGCCGACTTCAGCATAAAATAAGACTGAAGACTGAAGCTTTTATAATTGCTGATTTAACCAGAGATACTATTAATTTAATTCAGGCTGTACTATGGCAAAACAACACACCCATTATAGTTAATGATATTAAAATAACACTTTTTTACAATCATAGTTTCACACTAGTACCCCCAATGTGTGCCATGGACACACATAAGACGAATGCATAAACCCCCAGACCAGACAGAAAATATAAATTCATCGTCCAGGTATTCTGTCAGGCCGGGAATCTAATCCGCGTCAAATTGCTGCGCCACGCGGGTCTTCAAAAGTGTGACTGTATGTTTTTATTAGTTTTTAGTAGTTATTTAACTAAGATACGCACCGCTATTAATAATTCCAATAAGTGTTATTGGGATTGGCAACCCTAGCCGCGGCAGACGGCAGAAATTGCCGGCTGAATCTCTGATACAGATTTTGCCGTAGGGCAGGATCGAATGGAGATTCGGAATGCTGTAGAATTGCAATTATGAACGTATTTTGCGAATTGTGAACATAATTTAAATAAATAACTTAATATACTTAGGTAGAAACATAGCTATACCCAAACATAATGTTTTGGGTTTTTATATATTGAATATGGAATTGGCTATATATCCGTTTTAGAATTCGTGTTATGTAACAGGAATGCCAGTTACAATTAGGTACATCCAGATCAAGAACAAAATCATATCATAAGTAGTCTTTAGTTTTTTTTATACCTGGGTTTAGATTCAAGTCTATCTGGCAGCAAAAAATCCTTTAAAATTCTATGTGCTTATTTCATGTTACAATTACTGTTCGCAAGATATGCATAGGTGCAACAGATGTCCACAAAATAATAACTACGTTTGCGGTCATTTGTCAGTCACATAACCTTTGGAATGTTGGAATGAACCATTATTATACCAGTAATTATAATGGAAACCGCACGGACTCCGATCAAGTTAATAACGTAGGTTAGACTGCCCAGTAATACCTAGTATCTCGGATAGACGCGCTAAAATGGAATAATACCGCAGACCTTGTAATTCGCATCAGGAACTATTTGCAGGAAAGTAGGTAGGAATAACGTGGGCTTCATGGTCTGTCATGACAAGTACCAATGACGAACATCTTGTATGTACTAGGTTTTTTATTTCTTCGAGTTTGGGTCATCTTTAAGTAATTGCAAGAAAGCAGGTAGGAATTACATGGGCTTCGTGGTCTGTTATGACAAGTACCAGTGATGAATATCGGTTGTATGTACCAACTAGGTTCTTTATTTCTTTGACTTCGGGTCATCTTAAGTACATTCGGATTATAAAGTGGAATCTTATGTTCATGAAGTACAATCAAAGGTAGTAGACGCTATATCGTAAATAAAGATATCGCTATAATACGCAATACTTAGGCACCTCTATATTGGGTATGTAACATAGTATTCTGGAGGATATTTGCTATCTACCTGCTATATCATTTTGGTATAGATACCGACATTATCATTAAGCATACGCAAGCACAGGCCTAACTGTTAATAGACATTACTAAAGCTATAATTTTTCACAACAATAATCATGTATCAACGTTATCAAATTAAGCTATAGCTAATAGCTAATTGTAAATTTTTGGTTTAACCATTTTAAATATATACATTTTATTTTAATGAGGATCTAAATATAGTTAGTAGGTAGCCATCAAAACAATTATGTAAACTATGTAAATAAAATTACAATAAAATAAAAAATATAGAGTATTTGCATGAAATACAAGTCGTATATGCAACCAGTATGTAAGTATAACTAAGGTAACTTCGTAAAGTTCATTAATTTGTCTAATAAGAAGAGATTATAAGAAACTTGAAGACTAATTATGTAATAAATGAATTAATGTTATAATTACAACATTTTTTTTTCTAAACGCATAGATTAACATAAAAAAAATATTTGTTATACCTGCCAGTCCAGTCGCACTGATCGCCAATGGTTCCCGCCTCCGCAGCACAAATAAAACCCAGAATTGTCCAAAATATACTCTCCAAACGCATCTTGGAGACTTTTATACAACAAGTTCAAAATTTACACCATAAAATCCTTCATGTCACAATATATAATCAGTTTATTTCAGCTTCATACTTCAGGTCGTAATAAAAAATAAACAATCGCGTTTAAAACTAATACAGGGCGCGCGACACGTCACCTTTTCACTAGAACGTAAACCATACTAGTTTATAAAAAAAGTTAAAACTAAATTCAAGACAGAGATAGCGCGGGAGTGTAGTACTACTGTTAAGCCTGTTTGCTCTGATATCACTAATGAGTGAAAGAGATGGACAATTTGTATTATCGCAACGCACACGCGCGTACGCGTCCTACGTTTGTAGTATAGAGTTAAACGGAAACGAAAAGCAGCCTTAAAAAGTAGCGTATAAAGTTTCAATTCAACTTTAGCAATAAAAGTATTGAAACTTAAAAGCTCAACAGAGCTTTCCGAAATGGCGGGAAGATCGGAGATTGTTATAGAACTATTTAAGTTTATAAACACGCCGGGTTGGCGGGGAAAAAACCGGTAACAAAGTTTTTGTAAGTATTTTTGTATACAAAATAAAATC
>DWNR01003741.1:0-11503 GCA_018250455.1 Polygonus leo | reverse complement strand
TAGTCATCCACCATAGCATAAAAAACGGTACTACCGATACCGATTAGCATGATGAAATCACATCTCATCTTTGCTCGTCTTAAAATTAAACATTTCTGTAACTATTTTGTCCAGTATTTAGGGAAAAACATAAAAAATACGTTTTAGAATTAGTTCAATATCCACTTTAAATATACATAACATAGACATAATCCTCATCAATACCTGTTTCCCACGTTTGCTGCGTTTATGGTGGTGCTTTCTGTCGCCCACAAGTCGCCGAATGTTCATATGGGTTTTGTAATTCACCTGCGTTCCTAAATCTCTGTCATTTACTGCATGACGGCTGTAGCTTAAGCGGCGATGCTGTAAAAAATAATTTGTCTTCATAAAAATAATATCTCAATAAAATAAAAAATATAGGTGAAATAAAAGCCCCGTCTATTTTTATAATCGTATAGAATGTTAACAATTTAGCCGTACAATAGGAAAGCGTTTGCACTTAAAGATGCTTGTTGAAATAAGTGTTATGTGATATCTCTCAGATATATACACGATACATCTCACAGCATGTGCACAGACTTTTATTAAAATGGTATAATATTATACAAGCCAATAAGTACTATGTATGTCTTCTTATTTTGACTGTAACTACCATGCTTATAATAGATGTTTTGATTCTAGAATCTTTTAAATTTGTTAATGTTTATAGATAAATAAGCTTGAAGGCTTGCGCTTGTTTTTGCTTTCATCCGATGTAACATTTATGTTAATGATAAAATTCGTTCTGATATTGTATTTAAAGCTTCGTCTCTACCCTAAAAATAATTTTCCTCTTCAATAGCACGTGACAAAAATTTCTTTATCCCTCTAAAGTTATGGATTTAAATTTTTTATCAGTGTTTGCGCAAGAAAAGATTTACGTGAAGTACGAAACAAATAAATTGGCATAATATGTCGCGTTTGGTGCTACTTTCACGCGAATAACGTACGTATTACAGCGCATACTGATTCATTTCGATTTACTCGCTGTATGAATATACACCACTAAATACGCAAAAACGTTTTAAGCTGATTTGCCTATACTTTTGAATGTTTGTGTGTGTTGTGTTAATTATGCATATAATAACAATTTTCTTGTAATAACAGTTCATAATAGTTCTCTTCGATTGTTCGTAAATCCGAGATTTAACTGTCATTATTATTTCCCTTGCACTCCGTTCTAAGCGTAAATTTCACATAAAAATAGTTACTGAATGTCCCTGTCTATGTTAGTAAGATCATAGTATATGGATGAGACAGGGCCGAGCAGGCTTATGTGACCACGACCAACACTGATTTGTGAAAGTGAACCTATTTATAAAACCTATAAACCTGTATATAAAGTACAGGTAAAGAATTATATTTTGATCATTAGCAATTATAATTTGGCTTTACATCCGTATCTATTCGAAGTTCACTGAACGAATTATAAATAGCGACGATTTAAATAGATACTATTTACTTATCACTATAATAGGTACTTATAAACCAATATTTACACATACTCGTCGATATGGCTTGCATAGCTCTTCTGCAAGCAAATGATGAATTCTTGCGTCTGTGAGATCTTTTTTGGACGGATTGTATTCCAATTCCTGCATGTCAATATTCCACGTCGAAGAATCTAATTGACTAAAACTTGGACTGAAACAATCAAAGAATAAATATATAATATTATGCTGCCGTTTATGGATTCCTGTTTAGAATTAATTCCAAAATCTCCAGACCGTACCTTCCGTTGAAATTCGCATTAGTATAATTCTTAAATATAGCTGACATTGACTCAGCACCCGATATGTTGCCAATTGTTGATGCATTCCTCTGCATGTACTCTATGGCATCTCTCATCGCTAATTTTGAATAAGTCTCCAATATCTTTGGCTCTGCCCCCTTAAAATAATTTAATCATGAATCTCCTCTCCTCATGTCTAACATAAGACACGAATTTATATAATTTGATGATCAATACCTGATAGTTCCTAAGCAAAAATGGTCTAATAAATCTATTATCAAATCTTTTGAACTTGTCTCTCATATGATGATTGCCATGTTTGCCTAAAATATCCTCTACACCCGCCATCAAATGATCCATAAACTGAAAAAAGAAACATTGTATTTAATTGGTTGCGAACACTTTCGTTATTTCAAATTCTTTTGAATTTGATCTAGTAAAGTTACCCTCTCATGTATTCTCTCGTTCATAGTAGGTTTCCTCTTCTCTGCAGTTTTGACATTCAGAATCTTCACTAAAGGTTTTATTGTTATACCTTGAATGAACACTGTAAAGTAAATCACAGCAATAGTAGTGGTTACGAACATTGGTTGTAGCTTTACCACTTCAGGATCAATTAATAGCACCAATGCAAACGCAACTGCTCCTCTAAGACCTGGAAGCACAATGAATATAATCAATGTGATGATTATTTAATTTTTATACGATTTTTTTAAACTCAATCTCACCTCCATAAGACATAACAAACTTTTCAACTCTATTCAATTTGTGCAAACGGAACTTATTAGCTACTGCACTAAAAATGTAAACCCCTGTAATAAAAAAAAGATATTAGAAAAAAATTAAGGAATATAAAAATAAACATATGTAATATAGTAATACTCTATACCTATTATTCGAAAGATTGAGCAGAAAGTGATCGTCAACAGAACAAACCAAGTGTTCCAATCATGGCTGTTGTTGACCGTGGCAACACCGAGGAACATGAAAATAATTGTTTCCGATGAAGATGATAGCATTTTCATCGTATATTTTATTGTCGTGTGCGATTTGTGCGATATATTTGCTTCCACGTAGTTTTTCATTGTGATACCACAGAAAGTTATTCTAAAAAATAAGAAAAACCATTATAACCATATACATACATGCTATACGTATATTTAAAATTGTATCTAGTATTTGTAAATATTTATTGCACTAATAAAATCCTCTTATGAATTAATGTACTAAATGCAAAGATAGTGAGATGTGTGCTATGGCTTAGGGTGGACATAAAAAACTTTTTTAAAATGTCTTGTAATAATGTTGTTATTGAATTTGCATCAAATAGATAGGGTTTATCTTTTACTAGCTTTCCGCCCGCGGCTTCGCCCGCGTGGAATTCGGTTATATCGCTCGACATGATAAGTAGTAGTCTATTTCTTTTCCAAGGTCTAGACTATTTATCAAAATTGGACAATTGAACAATCTTACATGATTTTATGTTTGACAATAAGGAACTTCCATACCAACTTTCATCCCCTATTTCAACCCCTTCTACCCTTTTTTCGCGATAAAAAGTATCCTATGTCCTTTCCCAAGTTCAGGTCTATCTTCATACCAAATTTCATCAAAATCGGTTCAGTGGTTTAGGAGTGAAAACGTAACAGACAGACAGACAGACAGAGTTACTTTCGCATTTATAATATTAGTAGGGATTATTCTCGTCTTACATTACATGTGATTGTTGTTATGTTTAATATTTATAAACGGTTACAACTTTATGTAATTATATGGCATTCGCTTAACTAAACAAGTTATTTCTAGTGATGTGATGCGGCAGTAAGAAATTTAATTAGCCGTCGAGATTGAGTAACATTATGTATATGCATAGCTGTATGTTATTCCTATGACTCTGGGTAACGTAATTACGTCGGAGTGAATCTATCTGAGTGGAAACTAATCGGCTTATTATACACACGTTAGGATAGATACTCACGCTAGAATCCCACTCATGTGGAACATTTCTGCATTAAGATACGCTAGATAAGCCATTACGAAGATAAAGATGGGCTCGATAACCCTGACTTCATGCGTGAACCTGGTGACGAGACCTGTAGCGAAGCCCCAAATAACGCCAATGCAGGTTCCGCCTACAGCTACTACCAGGAAAGACGCCAAGCCAGCTAGGAAATCTGTATACATTAAACGAGACGGGCCCATTTCTCTGAAAAAGCAAGAATAGTATTTCAATCAACATCTACCCCTAAAGACATGCTATAGATGTTATCTATATATTTATATATAAATCAGTGTTTGTTTGTTTGTTTATTTATCATTTATGAAATCTTAAATGGCAGAGGATAGAGCATTGTTCAAAATTCTCTGAAAAAGGTTTTGATACCAAAATTATATCGATGGTTGACGAGTAATATCATCAGTGTGCGTAGCAACGCGCGTCGAATATAGTTAATGTAAAATAATAATCATACCTACTAAATAACAAAAAACTTAAAGTTAGTAAATGTAAAAACTATGTTACGTTAAATGTACTCACGTGTAAGCTTCAAACATGTGATATAATACGACAGTAACGGCATCATTTAACAAGGACTCTCCGAAGACCACTATGTACAAAATTTCATCTACATGTATCTCTTCAAAGACAGCTAATACAGCTACAGGGTCTACTGCTGAAATTAAAGCTCCAAACAACAGCATGTCCAGCAAAGGAGTGGTACAACCAAACATACCAGTCTGACCACACGCCCATAGGGAACAACCTGAAAAATTGTTACACATTTACCTTAAGATACTTAATTACCTATAAAATATTTTAAAACCAGATCTTACCTATAGTGACAGTGTTGAATACAGTTCCCACTACCGCAAACAAAAGTATTGTTCCAAGATGATCAAAAAATAATCTATTGGGCATGAAGTAACCTGCGTCCAGTATTATTGGTGGTAACATATATAAGAAAAAGGTGTCTGGAGTCAGCGGCTGCACATGTACACTATGAGTACTTAAAAGTAAAGCTCCAATTAGAACACCCACAAATATCAATAGACAGGATTCAGGAAATATCTTCGATAATTTTGGGGTCATATGAAAACCTGCAACAAAAGATTGTACTTTTTATTATTGTAATTCACTTTGACAATGTCGTGTATGCCATATATACGTTCACTTGATATGACATTATGACATAGGGACATTAATAAATCATAAAAATGGTAAAATTTCATAATATTAATGAAAATTTTGTAGTTGTATTAGTATAGTCGAATTTTATAATTTATTCGTTTTATTTGAGAAAACGTATTGAACTTACATAAAAAGTCGCTGTATTTATTGATTAAAACATGCATCACTCAACAAGAGCGGAGCTACCAAAGGCAAAATCTTATTCTAGCGCATATGACCTAATTGGAGCACCAGAATTCAAAAATATTTGTGGAAGTAAGCGTCCCGTAAAACATGTTGAAGACGTAGTCCTTTTTCAGTCACTACACAAAAACATTGAGAAAAGGAAGTCAGCATCTAACAGTTTAGAATTAATGAAGGAGACATCGTATATTACAAGTGAAAGGTACCATTCTTTAAATAAGAAGTCAAGTGATAAGTCAGTAATACGGTCAACAAGTACTTTCTTCTACGATTTAGATTCTTTAGCAAAAAGACATTCATATAACTGTATTAGCAAACTTTCAGAAACTAAAAAAAATGTAAATCCAAGTCCAGATGACTTAATTAAAAATGGCTTCGGTGCTAAATCTGAAGCAATTGTTCAAGAATGTGCTACTCAAATAAAACCGAAAGTATTAACAACTAAAAATACGAAAGAAAATAAAAAGAAGGTTTATAAATCTTTTCCTAATGATTCACTTCTATCGTCAGAAATATTTTTACGAGATAATGATGGCCACTACACCTCTTTCGATCCTCAATCTGATGATTTGATAGCGTCAAATGAAAGAAACCAGAAATTTTGGTCATTTGCTAAATATCGAACTGAGTATACAAATCCAGTTTCTGGAGATAAAAATGCTAAAAAGAAAGATCGGGGTAAGAGAACTGAAGATCCTTGTCCTTGTCAGTTATTCTCATATGCTTGTCCATGCACGAATAAAAAATCTTTAACTGAATTGGCTAAAAACAGCAAATCTTTAACAGTAGCTGATCAAATAACGAGTACAGCTCAGGTATTTGTAGAAGAACAAAAGTGCAGAAAACATAGCAAGTCTAAGAAGGCAAAAAATGCTACATCGTACGAGGATAAGCTAACGAATACCACAGACATAATAGAAAATAAATCCAAAGAAATAATTTCAAATGAATCTTATACACCTGTAGTAAGCAAAAATATCACAAAACATCAACCGAATAGAAGCAACGATACTGCTAGAACCAATGTATCTTCTAGAAAACCTCGTCAAGTATTATGTCCAAATTGCAAAGAAATGGTTGATGTAATGAGTACCACGGAAGTAGAAGAGAATTTAAAATCAAACAGCTCTCCACTTTATCATGATACTGAATTACCAACTACAGCCACATATGCATACCATGATATAAAAGATAACACAATTGTAGAAAGTAGGGATATTTGCAATCATGAACCTCAGTGTGAATTGGTTCCAGTATGCCAAATTCTACCAACAGACAATTTAAAAACTTGTAATAGACAACAGCTTCTAAAACCCAATGCTCGCGTTATAAGAATAACCAAGGGTTGCAGACACCACCCGCCTTGTACTGTTGTACCATCTTGTCAAAGACTTAACGTTTTAAACAATAATTGTGAATATATACCACCATGCTTGCATCGTCCTCGCTGTGTTAATTTACCTTTGTGTGCGCCGCTGTCTAAAAGCATTTATTACGATGAACCAATAAACAAGCCCGAAGAAGATATTGCCACTACAGAATGTCTCCATTTACACCAAAGTAGGTATATGTCATCGCACCAACACGATTCATTAGAAAATCAAATTACCAGAGTGCAAAACACTTGTGAGTATCTCAGCGAATGTTCACCGAGATTTGTTGTTAATCCGACATTAGGTTGCATTTCTCCAATATCATCACCTTATCGACCAGTTTCCCACATTTTATGCAAACACTGCAAATCGGAAAAGTCATGTCAGTATGATTTATTCGATTGGACCCAAAACATGACCGGCTCAGTTAAGGAATCGTTAAGTAATGATGATGTTATTTTTATTAGAGATGTGGGATGCCAATTTAGAAACAAAAATTACTCTCCAAAAGATTCTTTAATTCAATCCAAGACTTCAAGCGACTCTTTCAACTGCATCAATATGAATGTTGAGAAATATTGCGCAAACGTTCATACCTTGAGATATGAAGATAAGTTTACAATCCCTATATCTGGAGAAGAGATATCAGTGTCGACGGTGACAGAGAGTTCCACGGAAATTAATGTTAATTGCCCAACTCACGGAGGATACCATAAAAGAGATATTGGGATTAATCGACCAACAGGTTTTATACCGAAATCAAACATATCCCCTTTTGTGGCTTTCACTCATCACGTACCCCAAACGAATTTTTATTTTTTTGCGAGCGACAACTTTAAAAAGAAAACAAAACAAAGTAACGTATCATTAAATACATCAATGAATGTACTAAAGAATCGCCAAAGCACATGTTTAGTGAAGTCGAAAAGTAGTATTTTCAAAGGGAAATACAAAAATATTTTTCCTGTTAGAAGAAGAAGAAAATTAAGACGAAGGAGTTTCGATAAACCAACTGAAGCATAAAAAAGTATTATTGTCTCATAAATGTCAGCATTTTTATCTATATTTGTTACGTATTTGATTAATACACAGAAGTATTTAAAAAATGTTTTAATTTAATTCCAATTTATGTGTCTCCTCATTACCAAATATGAAACCTTCATAATAACGAATCACGATATAATTCACGATCATAATAACAAAACACGATCTAATAACAAAATCCGTAGAAACAGAATTTTAACATGCTACATGGATGTATAATTTATAACCTAACGTGATAAAATGAAGTCCTAATAAAAATATCAATATTTCAATATAACCAAATGTCTATTGATAGGTTTTCGATGTCCCAAATTCAGCACGAACCACGTATGACCCAAATACGACGAAGGGTCTTAACTTTAAGTCACCGAAGCCTTACAGGCTGTTACCCAACTTCCCAATTAGTAAACGACGGACTAAATAATGCCTCACCTTGATGAAGTGTAATTGAAACGGTAAAATTTTCATTCTCTCCAAAAACAAAACAATGAGTGTCATAAGTTTTTTTGAATTTTAATTGGGCAAAGATAAAAAGTTTTAAGATTAACGAAATATAAGGTTTCGTTCTTTGCACTATATTGCTACTTTTATTTTAAGGAGTAAAATGTCAGCCTTTAAGTTAGCCTTTAAGTATAGCCGGCAACCACGCCTCTCCAAACCGAAACACAATAAATTGTTTCACGGTGTATTATGAGGGTGGCGGTGGTACCTCCCCGGTCGAACTACATGAGTTCTACCACCTGTTAGATTGGAATAAAATTGTTTAGAATACAGGCCGATAGGTTTAATATTTAATTGTTTAACTTCGCACAAAAAAGTTTTAGGGCAGACAAAAATACATAATACCTTTGTACCTCTGACACGCAAAGTGGTTCAAGGACAAGTGCTGAAATGGCTCATATGAAGTCTGAAACACGAGGTTATATGTCTAGTCGAGGATAGGAAAGTAACCTACTTAGTTTCTTATATAAACGAATATTAAACTATACAAATAATATGTATACATACAATAAATCTGTAACTGATCGATGTCTGTACAAAGATATTTGGGACAAACCGATACTGGGAATATTTAGTGTATAATAGAACCCAAAACAATGATTTTTCGTCTGTGCGTTTGTTCTCACTAATACCACAAAACTGCTAATCCAATTCGAATTTTTCAATTATGTATTCGCAGTTTTCAATTATGTATTGTACCAAAACTTCATTTAACATTTAGTGTTTATTTTATTTCAATCGGTTCATTCGGTTCATAAATAAAAAATATGATAATTAAAAAAAATACATCGTAACTATCTTTGATTTTTTTTGTTCAATTAAAATATTATTAAATAACTGTTTAGTTGAATTGGCTGAAATCACTTACGATGTTATTATGGCCTGTAAAATTATGATACTCGAAAGTTGATACAAATTGAAAATGGACTGTTTCGGGAATACATGTCCAACTTTAATTGAGCTCTAAATTTTTTGCGATGTAGAGTTCATCTTAAGCTGGATTTTTGACGTTGGGTTAAAAAAAACTCGGTTGTATGACAAGCACAGAGTGTCGCATAAAGTAATTTAATCAGACTTTATTAAACAGGGCTTCTGTTTAGTGCCCACTTATTTTATTAACCGACTTCAAAAAGAAGAGGTTATCAATTCGTCTGTATGTTTTTTTTTGTATATATGTTACTCGATAACTCTGCCAATTCTGAACGGATTTTGATGATTCTTTTTGTGTTAGGTAGGTCTTGTTTCAGGGGTGGTCCCATTTTTTTTCATAATTATTTGACCTTGGACTACGAAGATATACCAGGGAATTCCTCAATCTGCAACGGGTAATATGCATTATTCCCGCATAACTTCGTTGTTTATGAACCGATTTGGATAATTCTTTTTGCTATAGGTTCAGTATAATATCGCAAAACTTTTTCATGGTTACTTGATCTGGAACCTTGAAGGTACATCAGCGAATTCCTCAATATTTTATGGGAAATGTGTTGTAAATAACGTATTCTAAAGTGTGAGATCAAAGAAGTGATGATAAAGCTTAGATCATTCGTACACACTGCTTTGTACGCAGTAAAACACAATTTTGTCATTTCAAACTTGAGTTTACTCCTTAAGGTGCATTATTTTTGAATATGCAATGGACAAATTTCGAATACGGTCTATCGCAACTCCTCTACCGCACAATTTTAACATCTGTATTATTTATTGCTTTAATTATATTATACAGGGTGATTTGCGGAAGATTGGCCAAAATTAATGGTGGCGATAGTCTTCACTGACAAAATGTGGCAGCGCATTTAGGGCGTAAAAAGGGGGAATCTCTTCTATTAATTTTATTTTTGATAGTTTGGATGGTTTCGTTATGTAGCATGAATTTTATACTATTAACTTTCAGAATATTGTCAAAAAAGATTGCATCGACACCCTAATATTCAAATATTTCAATAATAAAAAATTACCATTCAATGCTAAACTTTGTATTATTTTTTCCAGCTCTAGGACTGTTAGTGCTATCCATTTTTTAAAGAGTGGTCATTTCTCACAGAGTAAGTCAATACGCCCCCTTATTTGGTGTTTTCTAGACCAAAATACGTAAGCTAAATTATGACAAACCTCTCACGAAACACCCTGTATATAAGAATACATATTAAATACATTCATACATATTAAGATAATTACCTCGCTCGGCCATCGACAAGATTGCAATAAATTATTTCAACGCCAAGCAAAAGCTTAGTGACAAAATACTTGTTATAGAATACTAAGCAGGTATTTTATCGCGTATTGTAAACGATGACCATGTGTAAACTAGCAGTATGTTTATCGCTGTAAAATGCATATTGATTTGTTGATATGTTTAATTATGTGCATTGATAGTTTTAAATGTTTCGTATTTTGGGAAAAAGCCCCACACGCTATACACAACAACAGAAAATTGTGTAGTTATCAATGATAATGATATGATAGGTGGTAGAATTCGTGTAGTTCGACCAGGGAGGTACCATCGCAAGACTCATAATTCTCCGTGAAGCAATTCTTGCGTTTCGGTTTGGACAGGCGTGGTTTCCTGCTATACCTACTTACGAAAGATGTGAACATATTAGTCCTCAGGGTAACGATGAATCTGTGATCAAATTCATGTATGATTAAATCGTCGAGGATGAATATTGATGTCCATAGGCGGCAGTGACCACTTACCATCACGTGGACTGCATGCTCGTTTGCTACATTCATTCAATAAAAAAAATAAGAGAATGACGTTTACGCGACATTACGTAAATAAGAAATAAGCAACTGCTGAAACAGGCATGCTTACTCATATTATGCCAACTTCTTCATATTCGTCCAACGTTATCAAATAATGTAGTAAAATTTGCCATAACAATATTTTATTAGTCTCTGATATGCGTCGTTAGAGATTTATAAGTAGAGATAGACTAATAAGTGAATAGATATGAATCAAACTTTATAAAGAGTTGCATATGAAATACGTGGGAGGGTATAACTCATGCTGAATGACAATTAAGTACCCCTAACTTCTCCTATTGGTAAAATTTAGGGGTGTAAGTTTTCAAAAAATATATATTCGAAGTTACCTTTTTATTTCAAATATTATAATACTTACCTATCAATTTTCACATTTCTAACATCAAAAATAACGAATTTTCATGCCCCTAATTTACGGATTTAGGAAAAGAATTTCTGACAGTCTCTTCTTGATAACCTTTTACGTAATTTTTAAATCTTGATACCAAATGTTATGATGATTGGCCATGCAAGTGGTAAGATCAGCAGACAGTCAATTAGTTCTTTCAATGCAAGAAATTTCTTCATCTAAAACAAAATCAATGTAGAATATTCGACCAAGTGTGAGTTGGACTTCTTACCCGAAGATTTCCGTACCTAACAGATAGAGTTGTGCTTGAAATATGTTTCCAATTTTTTTTTTGATTCACAAATCAT
>DWNR01003740.1:0-11506 GCA_018250455.1 Polygonus leo | reverse complement strand
ATCTTCACGCCAAATCCCTAACGGGGTAGGCAGAGAGTATCGAGTGCCAAACGGCACGGTTCTGGTATACTTGCCTATTGTTTTTCACCTTGTGTTATTTTCTATTACAGAGTAGAAAGCGAGCATACAGTCCACTTATTTTTAAAAGCTGCCATGAACTGATGCCCACAAACCTCAATGGGATTGAAGCTCAAGTTGCTTTCAACAAAAGAGTTTCTACCTCTGAGACTACATCGACCGACGACAACTTTAACAATATTGAATAAGTCTAATCTAGCTAAGGTTTAGGGTCTGTGTAAGCATTTCAGCAATTTAGTCTAGTCACAGATTGTATACAAAAGTCTATTTCCAGAACTTTTCAGTTTGTCAGATAGTCTTCACGAGCTCAGTGTCAAGAAGTACGAACCCTTAAACAACATAACAGTAGACACAAAAGACATATTCAATATTGAAACGGTTCCGATTTTCACAGATGACGTGTTTCCTCACAAATCAGTACATAACGCCGGAGGTAATCATCTGGAAACTATTCTCCATTCAAAGGTCGAAATTTTACACAAAAAGTGGAGGGAGATGTTCCCCATTCTTGTCGCGATGACCAGTTTTGGTTGACCCCTATCTTTTCGTTTTGAGTTTATAGGATATATTTCTTGTTTTACAAAAATAAACTTTATTGTGTTGGTGATGATGAAGGTGAGAATATCTGCATATCCCTGGACTTTTGCCGATCAATATGTAATATCGATTATTTACAAACTTGAGAAAAAAAGAGTTAATTGTTCTCAACTTTACCTTGTTTATAACAATGCACCTAGCATTGTTGTTAACTTCAACTATATTAAGAAATTAAACTAATTTTTTACTATTAAAATATTTATCGTGTCGTATACGTAAAATATTTTGGATAATTTAATTATGTCTGGACATATAATTAAATTGTTGTAATACTAGTAATACGTGTATTTCTATAGATGTTTTAGCGATCAATATAGATATTTCTATTCATTAGTATACGGTACGTCTTTTATTAAGTTTTGATTAAGACGATGAATTCACACAAACAATGCCTACTGATTCAAACAAATCATAGAATACCGAATGACGTCTTATACATCCAAATGTAAGTAAATAGGTTATTAACTTCTATACGAATGTTAGCAGAACTCAGAAAGTGTAAGAGATCAATATATACTGGATGCTGGAGACAACAACGATGTGCCCGCTCAACCGTTCTTTCCGCGTGATTTGACGTGTCATAGCCATGCCTTCGTATGATAAAGCTCAAATATAAATTAAGTATCTTTTACCGGGAATTTAAGTTTCAACGATTTATATAAAGTGAGACATGAAATATATAATCTTAATATTAATTAATATTTGTTGTAGGTGTTATTGTAAATCATTATCAAATTTTATCCAGAAACATTAATTTATGAAAAAAGAAACAGATCATTAGAGAGTAATCTAAACTAACATCATATTAATAGAGAGCAAATTTTAAAACAAATATATACTAAAAATGTGAAAACTAAATTTAATTTATGATCAATTCTCTATCTCTCAACTATATGATAAATATGAGGCGTGCAGCCGTTACGACGAGGTACACGATTCTGGCATCGAAACTCATACCGCCTGGTACATATATAATATATATAAACATACATATTCATATTCAATATCGCCTGCGAGTTAGCTAAAGTGTTACAACCGTATTTTCTTTACATTGTTGTATATATTTTTCAGACACAGGCTCTTAGTGTCAGTATAAAAAAGTTCCATTTATCAAAAAATTTAAAGGTAAGTTCGAAAAGGAGGTAACCTTCACGCTTAGTTTTCTAATATTGTATGGGAAATGTACCAAAAATTAATTAATTTGTCTCCGATATCAATTGATAAAAATATTTATTAATGGTCAATTATAAATTTGAAAATCATTAATTTCTGTATCCACTGTTGCAGTACATTTTTGTAAAAACCGAACTCAGCATCCGTCAGCTTAAACGCCGTAAAGCGCGATAAACGAAAATCTATACCACACTTAGTTGATACGATACGGACATAAATCTGCCACCTTCAGGAGTGCTGAGTCACGTTAATAAATTCCAGGAAACCGACTGACACCCCTCTTTGACGCGCTCAACGGAGCAATAGAAATATTGAGGGGATCACCAATTTGAGATAAGCCCACTCCCTTGTCCTTTGAACGGATCAATCGATTATTGGAAACATTTCATATCAACGGATTTGTCGCGACTGATTTTTAAACAAATTTCTCAACGGATTTGTCGAAAGCATACGATTATTGTTTCGTAAGTGAAATATTGAAAATACAAATCATAAGTGTACATGAAACATGATTTAGAAGATAATACAAGATATAAACTGGTATACAATACAATTACTGTTACACCAGCTTTTAGCATACATAACCGTGTAAAATAATCCTGAGTAACAAGCTTAAAAATAGACCTATTTTTATCTAACTGAAGTAGCAAGCAAGTATCCAGTGTATTCAACGATAAAAATCCATATCTCTGCCACGTACATAGTACTGTTATTACGGAAATAAATGTGACGACTGTCTTTGAATTCTATCGTCATCGAAGACAATCAGATAACAACATGATAGACGTAAATTGAAAACCTTATGCCAATTGAAATTACTTTAAAAGATTGCAACTTTCAATACATTTAAATAAATGATCTGCAATTTGTGCGCCATTTTTTAACAGAATGATCTTAAAAAAGATAAAAAGAAATAAGTACATTCATATGCTACTGCTAGAATAGATAGAGATATGTTATTGCACTAGTATAATATCCACATTAATAGTTTTGAGGAAGATTCGTACATTGGAATAAAATTTGATAGTACTTTAGTTCTTATTATATACCAATTCCCTGACAGACGTATAAATTAATTATTAAGAGGGTTGGGTGAAAGAAGGGGAAATTTTAGAGGTATAAGTTTGATGCTAAACAGGATCACCTATATTACCTAGGAATATAAAAATAATCTACGACCTATAACTAATTTCATAAAAATCTGTCAATCAGTTTTGGAGGAGTTCGATAACAAACACTGTGCAAGAGATTTTTAATCATAAGATATAAAATATTAAATTTTTAATAAAAACTTTATTCGATAAAACAACATGGTATTACATTGATAAACCGCCACTGTACTCGTATTAAGAGCATTCACTTTTCGTCATATACGTAGTTATTCCAGTCACATCTATTTTTTATTTACCTTTTAGTAAAGATAAAAGATGATCATTATCTACGTTTGAATTCATATGATAGCTTAGTCTTATCATATCAAAGCCTTCATATTAGGCGCATACGTCCATTTTAATCAAACTGTTTTGGGGGTCACTTCTGTTATATCTAACACATTTAGAGCGAAAATGAATTTGTTTTCAAACTTTGGATTGATATCAAGGCACATTTTCTTTAAATCCGGCTTGAAATTCAAAAACAGAACTTTACAAGAATTTTTCTCCACTTCCTTAATCACTGATATTAAATTTGAAGCAACTGTAGTGTCCATGGATTTGAGATCTGTACCGTTTATGATAATAATTGAATCTGACGTTGCTTGACGCGCGGCTCTTATAACAGCCTTTCGAACATGTTCTGCTGCGCAATATGATAGCTTATCGGACAATGGCACCACTACCAGATCTGCCTTTTCACCCTTTACTGTACTCACGTCAACATAAGGTCTAGATGTACTGTACAAAAGCATAGCAGCCTCAAATATAATGCCCGTTACAATTCCGTATTCCAATCCCATGAATAAGCATACTGCAATAGTCGCTATCATTACAATTAATTCTCTTTTACTGTTGGCCCACAATCTTATGAATATAGTATAATCGATCATTGAAAACATGGCTGTAATGATTAGCCCTGCTAATGATGCCTTTGGGATATAGTAGAATGTTGAAGTCAATAAACTTAAAGCAAGTACAATGAGGAGTCCAGTAAATATACCACCAGCTTGTGTCTGTACACCTGAGGCATAATTCAGTGCAGTACGCGTAAAAGATCCAGTAATAGGCATGCTTCTTACAAATGACCCTATAATATTAGATAATCCAAGTGCAATCATTTCTTGGGTTGCATTTACTTGTAGTCCTCCAGAAAATGCTTTTGCTATAGCGACAGATTCTAGAATTGCTACGAGTGGTATGACAATCGACTGAGGCCCGAGAGCACTTAGCATATCTCCAAAATTAAGGGTTTCGTTGCCAATTGTAGTTCTAAATGGTGGTGGACGGAAGCTTGGCAGTCCTTGTCCGATATTTCCAATTAATACCAATGGTTCACTGTTTAAAGTTACTTTTAAAAAGTAGGCAACGATTATTCCAATAACAACCACTATAGCATTACGTCCTAGTGATAAAAACCACCTCAACTGTTTCACTAAGGGATCAGTACGACCACAACCTTGGCCGAGACGTTTCAATAGATATAGAATAAGGATTGTAATAAAACCAAGCACGGGATCCCACAGGCTAGCCGTATTGATGCCACGTACAAAATTATACACAGACTCTGCAAAATTGTTTCCTGATTTTCCTTGTAATCCAAATAAAGCCTTCAATTGCCCTGCCGCTATTTGTAGTGCTGCTGCAGTTGTAAAACCACTTATCACTGGAGATGAGATAAAATCAACTAAAAATCCAAGATTCAGTATTCCCATTGTTAGTTCCACGACACCAGACAAGAAACAGGCTAAGACTGCGAAGTCTGAGGTATAATCCAAGACATATTTAGCAACCATCGCTGACATAATGGCCGTTGGTCCAATTGTTACAGATTTACAACTTCCAACGAAAACATAGACAAATCCTCCCATTAATCCTGAATACAACCCGTATTCTGGAGAAAGTCCAGCTACAACTGCATAAGCAATTCCTTGGGGAATGGCTGTCAGACCAACTGTTATTCCAGCAATGATATCTTGGATTAAAACCGTAAAGTTGTACGTTGGGAGCCATGTTAAAATAGGTAAACGATTTTTCAACGTCTTTTCACTGCACAATTTTCGACCAAATTTCCTGACTCTTCTGCGAACTGTTCTTGTGTCATCTTCAATATTACTATTCAAAACTGTCATGGTACTTTTTGTAACAGTTCCACATGTAAAGAAAAGAGCAGAAGTCGATAAATTTCTTTTATACTATGTGATAAGATTTCTTATCTTAATATCTTTACATCCGAGAAAATCTGTCAATCAAACTTTAGAGATAAGTTAAAAAAATAATAATATTCAATTACAATGAAAATATCCATGGTTTGCTTTTGTGTTATTGAAGTTTAAGTTCTTGCATTCATTTTTATTTTTTTTAATTGCACTTAATGCATTGCGCAGCAGCCAGTACGCGGTGCCATCCCAAAAAAAATACAAAAAAATTGAAACAGTCTTCAAAACGAACTAAAATGCAAAAAATAAAACCAGAATTTTTATGTTCATTCCAAGAGTGCCAGGAGAGTATGTAGATGTAGTGAAGGGGGAGAAGCCTGCAGCATTATCTTTCCTTTAGTAGTTGGTTTTGAAGTGTTTTTTTTTGTATATATTTTGTATGGACATAACAACTGTGATTACCACTAACGTCATATTTTATCTTGGATCTGAACTCGTCGTCGACATTGGGATAAGCACGACATTAGATATGGAGTACTTGAAATTAAAAGATAAATGTAACAAGTGCGGATGTATAAATATATATCAATGTAACATATAAGTGAGAGTTACAAACTTAATAGATATTATCCAACCCACTAAAATCCAGGTGTTGTCACAGAAAAAGGAGAGAAGGTGGAACCCCTGGAGAGTGCACCTCATTCGCTACTTCTACACTCTAAAATGTATAGAAATGAACAGCATAAACATTGTTGCCGGTTATACTTACGTCCTCAGGGGTAGCAACGCATCAAGGGTCGACCTCAGGCACGATTCAATCGTACAAGTGAATAATTACTAATGTCCTTGGGGACTGCATACTTGGTTGCTACCTTCATTCAATAATAAAAATAATCACTTTTAACTTTACAAATTTTCACCTCTTTTCCACATTTATCCTCCACAAACTAAAAGCAAACCACACAAAGGTCCATATCTATCGTCAAATCCTTTAAATCAGCTGCGAAAAGCTTTTTAATTCTACCCACATGCAGCTATACTTTGTGGTGTTATCGACGTCTGTCCGTGCCGATAGGGTAGTGGGTTCGACCCCGGGCCCAGCAGATAAGGGGGTGAGTAAGGACACCGTGACTACGCATATGGTGGAAGTATTATAGAAAACCAAGTAAAACACGATAAAAAAATGTAAAATGAATCTTATGTTTTGGGAATAAGGTATTTGAAGGAAATTTTATTTTTGTTTTAAAGGTTCAAGTTTTAAAGGATTCTAAAAATTTTTGACAACTAGATCCTTGCATATCACTCGGTGTCATTCACAGAACCCTATATTATCCCAATGCTGGCACGTGTTTCCTCTCATGATAAGAAGGATTCAGGTCATATACCACCGCATTGACCAAGAGTGAATTGGTAGATATCACACATAAAAGCCAGTGAAAACTAAATATTAAATTTCAACTGTTGTAAATTCAAATTCAATTCAAATTCAAAAGTTTTTATTCATTATAAGGTATATAAATACACTTAATGAAAGTCCTACATCAGTAATTACATATTAGAATTATTAATTAATTCATTCATTCATCGGCTTTAAGCTCCTCTTTTAGGCATAAGTAGACCTTGTAGTATCATTTGCCCTACCCGGCAAGAAATTAACTAAACGGTCAACCAAAAAATAAGAGTTTTGAGGTTTAAAGGGTATTTTCATACAAAACTTTCGTCTTATGCATCTTCCACGATAAAAGATCATCAATTATTTTTATAATGTTAAACTTTTAAAGTGAGTGTTTAACAGCCATTTAAAAATGATGATAATGAAGCGTTAATGTTTGGGGGAAATGATGATCAATCATAATTACTATCAGTTAATGAAGTCGTTGTGCCAGTGCCTATTGGTTTAATAAATAATTATGTTTACTATTCATATGGGTCTTTTCGCCTAGGATTCTGTGTACGTACCATGAAAATAGAGAAAATTTATATTATTTCTTTGCACATAATGCTATATGGAAAGGAATACTATATTTTTTTATTGTGTAAAGGTAGCAAACGAGCATGCAGTCCACCTGATGGTAAGTGGCCACTGCCGCCCATAGACATTAGTAATTATCCTCAAGTACGATTGAGTCATGCCTAAGTTTGATCACAGATGCGTTGCTACCCCTGAGGATTAAGATGTTCGCCTCGCTTTTATGTATAGCCGGCTGCTTCACGGAGGATTATGAGGGTGGCGGTGGTACCTCCCCGGTCAAACTACATGAGTTCTACCACCAGGCAAAATAATATAAAATACTCTATACGCATCAAATCCGTTTTCTCAGAAGTTTCGGGAATTTCCTACTCTATATTAAGTTGTAATGACGAAAAGTGAACGATATTTATATGCTACCAAAACGTTGAATTTGGCAGATAATTTGAAATGTGATGGGAAACAAATAGGGATGTAATATTTAACTTAGGACGAATTGGAAAATTTCCATGATGGAAGTACAGGAACATTACTTTAAGTTCTAATATCAATATACCGGAATAACTTTAGCTCTGAAATCTTAGAAATACTTAATTGGTTTATTATTTGTTGAAATCAGTTAATTTGTTTCCGAAGGGGCAACTCTGACCCCACATAACCACCGAACACAAGAAAACAGTAAATTGCCATTTGATTACAATGTCGTGTCGCTATTCATTAATGTATCAAAGTTTTGAATCCATCGCTGATAAATGATCTTTATGTTTACATACAAAGCGTTAAGTCTGCTCGTTATACTATTTCAGACTATAACCGTTCCGTCACCGACCAACACCGTAGCGTGCTATTACCGAACCAAGAGCGATTTTAGTGGACTTAGTTTCATACTCATTCATACAAAACATATTTTCTTAATATTTGTCGGTACTGTTTTGGTCATAGTACAATTATGAGTAGTTTTTTATCGTCTTGAGGTAGCAAACGGGCATGCTGTCCACCTGATGGTAAGTGGTCACTGCCGCCCATGGACAATGAACATTAGTGATTATCCCCAAGTACGATTAAATCGTACTTGAGGTTGACCACAGTTGCGTTGCTACCCTTGAGGACTAAGATGTTCGCCTCGCGTTTAAGTGTGGTCGGCTACCACGCCTCTCCTACATGAGTTCTACCACCTGGCTAATATATCATAATAAAGATGACGGTCAAAATATGAAATGAAATAGCATTCAGGGACCTTTAAGTACTGCTTTGTTATGATAAAATAACTGCTATACCAACGACAAAAAGCTACTTTGGTCAGATGTACCTCTCGTCAATTGTGCAGGCATTATAGTATTAACATGACCATAACGAAATATGTATCCCAGACTGAATTAATGAATAAATCATGGGCGTTCAATTCTGTGTGAATCTGATTTAACCCTTTGTTCGCAAGAGGGGCCTCTAAGACCAACTTCTGCGAGAACATTATCTTATTTGATATATAGAGGACTTAGTGCCCATTCAAAATTAAGCCATGCGGAGAATCTATTGCTGTGTGACGCTGAAGTTTAGGGACAATGGAGTGACAAATACAAGGATATTAAACTAAGTTTCGAATCCATTTGTACCTAATATTTCAATACAGTTTCAGTTTTGTGAAGCCGTGTATGTAAAGAAACATTGGCATTAAATTTATTGTTTATGTATGTTATTTGGTGTAAAAGAACACTTTTTATACACGTTATTTATTATAATATTTTTGTTAAATTGAATAATTTTCTTAGTTGGAAAATGGAAAAACTAATAAACACTAGAGTCTTTTAGTAAAGCAAAAGGGTAGGGTAGGTTGCAATATATTTTAGTTTACACTTACCAACAGTCTTTTTATATATACTTTGATTGCCTCAGAATATATTTACCTGAAAAAATAATAAACACAGGTGTTAAAAAACAAATTTAGAGTCATTGCCATACATGAAAATATAATAACATTTATTAATATACGAAAAGGCAAGGTCAAATAATGTAATACATAATGAACACCTATAACTTTAATAAATATATTTCCATTTGCAAATTAACTTGTAAAATGTGGAAACAGATGAAAACGGAACTATTTAAAAACAAATCTCGAAATAAATTCGACAGCCAAAATTGTGTGAACAAATAATATACTGGCGTAACAGGCTCCAACATCCGATAGCTCCGCGCGATTCATTAACCCGTCTGCAGCTAATTCCTTGCCCAATAATAACCGGCATTAATGTGCCCTTGTTCGTAAACCGGGCGCATTGGTTCGGAACACCCCCGCGCGGGATAGGGTTAACATTGATATATCCCCAATATTTATTGAACAGTGTGCAGTTTTAATGATGTTTAAGCTAATTTAATGATGTAGTGTAATTACAACATTATTTACTTTCTTCCTACGGGTTGGCACAAGTCGCCTGTCAAAAAAAGAAGTGTTTATAGTAATTAGTTTACCACGCTAGCCAAATACAAATTGTTTGATTTAACATACCTCTGGTATTAATTTTTTTAATCTCTTAAGTGTAAATCTTGCTCTTCAATATTTTTTTATTGGCCCCAATGATAATTTACTTGTATTTCTAATAATAGTAACTTAGAAAATTATAATCGCGTGCCTAGACTTTCATCCCCATTTTAATTTTGAGACATGACTGCTATGTACCTACTAATGTTTTACTAACAACAACCAGTTCTTAACCAAAATAACAATAAATTACCATTTGATTCCACTTAGGGAATACCTTTAGAGGTATTCTTAAAATATTATAAAGAAAACTAAGAAATGAATATAGAGTTTATTAAAAAAAAAACACCTTTAAAAGGAAAACCTTTACATAGACTATGCATATACGGAGTGATATTTTTATTTGGACTTAGATACGCGACCGCAGCTAGCTCAGTCCACAAAAAAAACAAATCAAATATTAAACTTTACACTTCCACATTGGAACAGTCTGTTACTCGTAATGGTATAACCATCGTAAAATGTGAAATAGTCCATAAATTCGCCCCACAGCCGTATAGGACATATTCGGTGTCACTCCGCGTAACTTTACACGCGAGAATCGAACCCGGTACCTGGGTTTATGGCTATCGTAAAATATAACATCTCTTCATTTTGAATCTTTACGGATCATAATATATGAAGGGAATGTTTAATTAAGTCGACGCGGTAAACCTGAAATGTTTATCGGTTCATATCAGTATACAGATTAAAAAAAAAATTGAGAAACATTTAACGTTGGGACAGAAATTTTATTTACTTGATTGTCTGTTCGTTCGTACGCGCGTCACACAAAACTAGTAAACAAAATGAGATGCCGTTTTTTGTAACGATTTATGAAACTTGTATCGTGTTTAAATATTGTTATTTATTATAACTTTTTTAAATAAGTTTATTTTCTTTAAGGGTCCGTCTAAAAGTTAAACTTTAAGCCCTATTTTTCTATTACTACTTATATTGATACGCAATTCATGAGCAGTAATAGTCTCGTAGTAATTATCTTTGTTATTCTGTGATGAAAAACATAGTGAGGAATATAGGTTTTCTCACTATGTTTTTCATCACGGCTCACTGGTTTACAAATATTAAGGGTACGTGTATATCAATTAGCAATCAGCCAGCGTGGTTGACTGCATAAACTAATCCTTTTCGTTGTAAGAAGAGACCCGTGCCCAGTAAGGGGACAATAACAGGTTGTAATGACGCACCCTAAAAACTAAACTGAATTGGATAAAAGACATACAAACAGTTTATAATTTAAACGAACAGATAGAATACTGTTAGTTCCAGATTTCTCTTTGGACTTCACTAAAGTTCACGCAGACAAAGTTGCGGTAAAAACCAGTATTACATAAGTGTCTACACGATTATTATCAACGCATGTACTCGTATGTAACTCACTGAAGCATCCTCGCGTATCTGCGAGCACCGAGTTAAGTGGCGCGGGGTAGCGCCAAATCTCTGATTACGCATTACGGAAAATTGGACGACACAACATTTTGTTGAGTTGATGTACAGCCTGTTCTTTGTACTCTGTACTATGCATTGTTACGAGTGGTATATCTTTTTATGTGACGATCTTTTAAACGAAAAACCTTGAAGAAAAACGTTTTTCCGCCATATTTGTTTTGTTTTTTTTTCTACATTGTATAATATTTTATGTATAAAAGTAGCAAACGAGCTTACAGTCCACCCAAGGGCGGATACAGCTTTGGCGCCAGGGGGAGTCACGTAGTCGTGGTCAATTCACAAGAAGTTATAATTTAATTTTGATAATAATAGAGACAAGTAAAAAGTTATTTTATTAATAAATGTAAGTACTGTACGTACGTAAGTACCTACTTAAAAATACCTTTTAACA
>DWNR01003739.1:0-11506 GCA_018250455.1 Polygonus leo | reverse complement strand
AACAACTTAGTGCTACTTCTGGATATATCAAATATCAATATCGTCATTCTGTATTAATCGAAAACAAATATCCTTAGTCCTCCATCTTAGGGTTGCTACCCCTGAGATCTAAGATATTTACAATCGTAAAATTCTACCCAAGTTAAAAATGTCCACGGGCTGTAGTAAACACTTACTATCAAGTGAATTGCAAGCACCACTGTAATATACACTATCTATACAAAATATATATGGATGTGAGGTGCCGTAAAACCCCAGATGGCTTAATTATAATACCACGGTTATTGTGCGTGTGTTGAACTTAAGTTACTTTACGCCTCACGAATACTAGTAAAAAATGGTTAACTGTAAGACTGAAAACGTATGTGATAGAGCATTCGAATCATTGATCTTTCTTTAAGTAGCAAAAAGCATAAAGCAACAAGATAAAATTTCAAATAGCAAAGGCCATAAAAGTCACGAAATGTATTCTTTATTAATAATGCGAACTGTGACATGTGACACGTAAAGATTTTAGTTCCATAAGTTGATAGCGTGTTTAACATCTAGTGTCAGAATAGACAATGCTGATTTAAGATATTTTACAAGCACAGGTCATATGACAGGTTGTCACTCACACTGTAGAGATATTAAGTAGTCGCCTTGCGTGCTTCTCTTGTTTTGCGGACAACAATGGCCAATATAGAGTAATTTTTATCTGAACTCAATGTTAACAATCAGTAGGGGCAATTTTATGTTAAAAATATTGTGACACTGTACAATTGCTCAGAGATGGAGATTAGCAAGCGAAGAACTGGATTCGTATTTTGACCACCCATTTTAATCAGGTCAAGTGCACGTGTGTCGGCTCCTATGTTAAGTAACAAAAGCAATTACTAATCTAATAGGTACGTAAACTTTTATAAGAAAATTAATCCTTTATATTTTGAGATTAAGATTTGCAAACATATATTCTAACGCGTAATAAGGAGTTATATTTGGATATTAAAGATTAGATTAAGATACAGCAGCAATGCCATAATTATGAGACGTATTTTAGTGCTTAAATTTTAAGTCCCTATCTACCGTCTTATTGCTGCAAGGAAACAAGCTATGCAATGAATGTTTCTTTTCACAACAGTGTAGTCAAGTTGTCTGCCAAAAATGTAGTAAAAAGTGCAAAAAAAGTGTAGTTGGCTATTATTGTCGAGTTGTCAAAGCAAGCGGTGGTGGTGTCCCGCGGTGGTGTGAGTGGTGCGCGTTGCGCCACTGGCGTCGCTGGCGCCCCGTCATTCGCCACTCGCGTCTGACTCATGCCTATGGATTCCTGTTTACTACCTACTAACAATGTAGTAGTATTATCAGCGTAGCATTATGCCCAAATGATCTGCCAACGCATTGTCTTTGAACTTACTGTTAGGCGATTACTGTCAGCGGTGATTTAAGGACCTTAATTTCACGGCGCAAACAGTCGCTCGTAAAGAAATTAGTGCCGCAGAACAGTTTATCTAGTAAAAGGAGTAAGCATAAAATACAATTACTGATTAATTTTAATGTAACTATTATGGTATAGTTAAAATAAATCTTATTATTTTTCGATCTATTCCCCGTTTATACCTACTATCCTTTATGCTTATTTAAATACATATGTTTTGTATAAGATTAAATAAAAATAGGAACTAATAAAAGAACTGTAATATTAGATAGATGAATAAATATTTTTTCAATGTAATCCATCCAATACTGAATATAATTTTATTACAGTCTATGCATACAGTGATACCGTAAAACACAAGAATACTTAAGGGCGTTGTATTTACAAGAGCTAAATGATTGGATCTTACTAAGTGGTTGGTGGTTAGTTGCTATTCAGAACTTCTATTTAACGACTACTGTCTCAGCCACACCAGCGAATATCGACGTGATAATCGCGCGGAGCCAGTGCACCTGCGTGATCGATCGATTTGCGAGACTTGCTTCGGGTCTTTCAAATAGTCACGTTTGTCTTCTATACATATATATGTTTAACTGTAATGAGTTTATAGTTTCACAGTGTATAATGGTCCGCGTGTTGAATAAACTATGAGCGAGCTATAACCAGAAACTGTTCGAGGCAAGAGTGAAGATCTTTTAGTAAACTGTGTTACAACGCAGACCGCTCCGGAATCTATAAGTAATTTTGTAACTTATATTAGGTACTTACTTAGAGATTTTTAATTAAATACGTACTTTGAGGAAACGGATACGAAGGTTTGAAAAGATTATTACGTATTCTATAATATACTTAATAAACGCTACTCTAAATGTCTATTTATATTCGGAAAGGAAAACGGATAAGGAAAATTAAAGTAGGTAGAAAATGTAATAAATTGTTGGTGGGTATATTTATTAATAACGATACTTAACAAAAACATATAGACAAATGCTATAAAGCTGATTTATAGCATTCGTCCGGACGTGTATAACGAAATAATAAAATATACCTATAAATGCTGATTTTATTTACAGTGAAATGATTCCAAAACGTTTAAAAATATAACGTCCAATTGTATCAATTTCCTGAATATGTTTTTGTTTGGAGATTTCTCGTTATAAAATAAAGGCATACAGTGCTAAGTGGACAGCGGAGCAAGTAGCAAGGTGGAGTGGAAACGCAAAGTTGATCGCGGATAAGGTGGCGACTCCGAGCTCTAATTAGTCCAGCGAGCCTAACTGTTAACGTGCAAGCGAAAGATATGTTTCAATTTACTATTGTCTATCCGGTTCGCGATACGTTTGTATTTCGTTTTTGTAATTGCTCGTTTTGAACTGTGTAAGTGAATTGTCATGCAATTTGGAATCTAGCTTTTAATAGGCTTTGAGTTTATTTCACAGGAAAACCCAAGGTATTAATATAAGTTCGAGGTTCGTAGTATTCGTTCGTATAGGTTAAACTTATCTCATAAAATAATTTTATGTATTCGTAATCGAAAAAAAAAAACTCATGATTCATTGGATTGGATTTTATCTTAGTCCATTCTATATGAGAGTTTATTTGAAAAAAAAAGATTGCATATGTACGAGTATTGCATAAAATCGAGAGAATTTCTAATCACGATATTGTACGATATGCTCAAAGTATTTCTGTGCTCTGCTCTGTAGACTACATTATTGCTGATCATGTGATATCTCGACTGAGCCCTTATCTTTATTGCCTTTCTATCTTTGTTCTGTTTGCTTTCTACCCTATATCAATTTGGAATCTAATATTTATGTTTGTCTCTTACATGGACCATGTGCATAAACTTTGTGACCAAAAGTATTCGTTACCTGTTGAAAATTTCTTTGCAATCAACGAAAGTCATCGAATCATCTGGAACAAAAAAATAGTTTCTACATGTTCACATTCTTCCCGGATACGCACGTCTTGATTTTAAACGGCTGCTCGTACGTAGCTTATACAGAAAAAATAAGGGTAATGATTGTGCCAGAGGGTTGTTCGCGCACGGTCAACGATTTACATTCCTCACGTTTTCTGAGTGTCGGTATGTCGGGTCGGGTCGAGGTGAATTGTTAAAGTCGTAAGAATTTGAAATATTTGTGAAAAAAGTAAATAGAATTTCTAATTTTACGTACCACATCAAGATTGACAACAAAAACTAATACGACTCGTATCGAAAAGCTCGTATTATAGAGAAGCGCTCGGTTGTTGTAATCAGAGCAGAGAGGACAAGTATACAAACAAATAGCTAAGAACTGTAATGTTGTTAGGCTGGAGGGGGCAGTGGCGTGCGGGGCGGAGGGCCGCTGGGGTCAGGATCAAGAGGTCGCGAGGTGTGCAGCGGGTGGATTAGTTAGGCTGTCGTGCCGGTGCACCCTCCGCTCGACTACCGAACGGGCTCACAATAAGCGACCGTATTACCTCCGTGCCCTACATTATACTCCAGCATCGGTTCTCAAACTTTTTCAGAAGTGGATTGCTTTTTGAAAAATACATGTTTCACGGAGCCCTAATATAAAACAATACTTACTATATTTACTGTAAATAGTATTGTTTTGTTTAGTGTTCATATTAAAATCGTATCCTATAAGTTTTTCAGAGATAAATATTTAGTTTAAAACCTAAATCAATCTAAACTTGAAATCGTTTTTTTTTACTTTGCAACATTATAGGAGCAATATAATGTTGTGTAGTAAAACAAAATTAGTAATATTCCAATATGTCATTTTTTTTCGTGTAACCAAAACAGATGCTTTGCGGAGCCCTAGGGATCCGCGGAGCACGCTTTGAGTATAGCTGCCATAAAGAATACTAACAGAACAAAGGTAGCACGCACAGATAAGACATGAATGAATCTTAGGCGAGCCCTCATTCACGACGGTCTACTGAATATGAATAGATTTAATAATTCATTTCAACACACTAACGTATATCTAATCTGAGTAATGAATATAATAACGTCATTGATTTAGTAGGTAGGTAGGTAGGTTATTCACTAACAGGCGGTTTATTTATATAACTATTTGTTTCTTCATAAAATACTCTAGTATACTATTGGAATGATAATTATATTTTCTAGTAGGTTTAATTAACTTGTTTATTTATTAACGTAAACTGAAGTATATGTTGTTTGTTATATAATATATCGTATATTACATGTATTTTATAAAATATCAATACACGTTATTGCAATTGTATAAATTTTATTTGGACATTTCTATTCATGTTAAAGTTTATAAAGTCCTTTAATTTAAGATTTAAGTTAAATAACATTCACATAACATATTTATATACAATAATGGATACCAAAAAAATAGTAAAAAACGAAGAAAAAAAACATTAAGCTGAAAAGGGAACTGGATAGATCTAGTAAACTACTTGGTTTATTTTGGTGATATGATAAAATAATCATAATTTAACGAAAATGGAAGAAAAAAACTTATGCTCCAGGTGAGGCTCGAACTCACAACCCCGGCATTGCTCACGAACACTGTCTTATAAGTACCGTGCGCTAACCAATTGCGCCACTGGAGCGATGACTCGGTTCACGAAATTACCGCTTGGGTGCCTAGTGAGTTCATCCTCCCTGCCCCTCTACCCGCGCACGCCATGCCGACGCCTCTTCGAACTATGGCATGTACGGAAACGTATTGATGTAAATTAGTTTTTTATTAGTTAACCTCTCCTTAACTAAATGCTGTCAGTTAGCGTGAATAGTTTTTATTATTGAGTTAGTAGGTATTTTACTAAACTTTATCTAACACTTTTTATGCGGTCATAGTACAATTTTATCAACGTTAACGACTACAAGTATCTAAGTTCAATGTCGCAATGCGTACATGTAAGTTTGTACACAGTTTCGTGTATATCAAAGTATTGATTTAATATCATCAGATATAATGTACACATGTAATGTGGGGATTATAGTGTATAGTATAGTATAGTATAGTATAGTATAGTATGTATAGAGAAATGTATTGTTATCAACATATTTTCTGATATACCTAACTATAAAAATACTTAATATTGTAGGTAGGTACTTCTATATTATTATGAAGGCAAGAATAATATAAAGTATCTACTTAATTTGGAAAAAAACCGAATCAAGCTACATACACAGGTACACAGGTACATACATGCTGAAATGCTATCACAATACTCGTAATCAATGTAAATTTTCAGGATGACGTAACCATTTTTCTTGTTGGTTCATAATGACATGAATTGATGCCATGGAATAATGTGCTTACATTTCAAACGCATTTCATTTTTGTAATATTAGTAGAAAATAATATTGTCTATCTATTTTCGTCTGGTACTAATGAGTTTTAATAACATAATATTAATTATTTCCCATTATAACACGAGACAATGAGAGGAAAAGACACGTGGCGTGTCCATCAGTGACCTATAATTCGGTCAGGTTAGCAATCAAAAAATAAACTATGAGCGAAGCGTTAAAAATATTAAAATAAAAAACTGGACCCTCAAGCGCCATGCGCACTTCGCACCATCGTAGTTATCAGAGGCTTAATTCTAATCAAATTAATGTAGTATTAATGTATAGAGGAAAAGTTTATTATTACATAGTAGTTTATTTTCTCAGTTAATGTTTTAAACAATTATAAAATTTGTCCAGTACCTAAACGTCAAAAATAGTAAACGATATATTATATGTTAGTAGCTGGGAATAGCATTATGTAGTGAAATATATACGAATATAAAATAAAATAAAAAAAAAACATAGAAGGCTTTCTGAGCTAATATTAAAGAACATAATGGGCGAAGTGCAAGTCGGATACGCATCATACGCACTCGAAGAGTTCCAATTCAACAGATTACATTATAATCAAATGAAATGTAGTTTTATACGTACTTTCCTTAATAAAAAAATTTTTAAACAAAAATAAAACCGACTTCAAAATGCACTAAAAGTATAAAATAATTTAAAATTTTGATGTCGGTGCCAAATGCAGTCGGAATCTCCTTCTTCTCTTCATATACCACTTGGCACCGACATCAAAATTTTAAATTATTTTATACTTTTTAGTGCATTTCGAAGTCGGTTTTATTTTTGTTTAAAAATTTTTCTATTTTAAGCTCTGCGAAGGTAGACAAAGGCCCGTATTATTATTTTTCCTTATTTGCTACTTAGGATGTAAGGCAGGTATAATTTGATTAGATTTTAGAATAAGTAAGTATTTTTTGTCAGAACTTAGAGAAAAACTTCGAACTCAACTAATCTCGACATTAAGGCGAAACGTATAAATCTGGCCACTTTTATATAGAGGTTTATAAAGACTTTTACAGTAATTAATTTGATTATATTCATTTATAATTTTTTAGCAATGAAGACTATTATATCAAGGTTTTTGGCTGAGCTTTTTGGACAGAGCTAAAAAGGGCAAAAATTTATATTCTCTTATAGGTATTTCGTATTTTTCAAGAAACTTTTGATTAAGGGACCATTTTGAATCTCCATTACTAAAGGTATCAAAATAGTTTGTAAGTGTATAAATGATAACGTAAACTTTATCACAATACTCAATGTCCTTCAATAAGTTTTAACCCATAAAGGCGACCGATAGATCCATAAAATTAGACAGATTCATATAGCTTCAAAAATATGGTTCAAATTTTAAATATGTATTAAAATGAATTATAATCACGGCTTTTGTTATAAATTCCCTAACTTAAACAGTACCGAAGTACCCTCTTTTTGTGTGTAATATCATTACGAAGGGCAAGATTTTTAAAGATGGCTCAGATTAGTCACGCTTTTCGTTCATCGAAAAACCGACATGCATTAAAATTATACAGATTCGGTTAATTTAAGTATGTCATTATCTATTAAATAACCATAAATACCTTCATTATTTTTATATGATATTTCTGGCAATGTAATACTTATTTTATTATAATTTATCTTTGTGTCAGTTTTATCTTAAAGTTATATCTGACATGCCTCCTTTTGCGTGGACGTCGCGATATATCGATGATGTGGCTAAAATTACTTTTGCATCGTGTGCCGGGCTATTGTCTCGACGCTTGCGTGGCGTTGCACGATTTATCGGCTAAGACAAGACTTGGAAACTGTGAATCATCTGAATTATTTTCGCTCGGGTCATAATAAATGTCGATTTCCGGCTACCAACTGTCTAAGAGTGTCAGTGTTTATATTGTATGCTAAGTCATACGTTGTTAATACTTATATTGTGTCAGTACAGTCAGTTAATACAACTCTATCGTAATATTGTCTAGTAATTTAGGAAATGTTTTAGATATTATTGTTATTTTTGTACTGTTATAAATAATTACAGTAAAAAATAGGGAGAATATAACAATCCTATGGCAATTAAAAAAAGAATTGGTTTGTGATAGGTACGTAACTGGAGGTACGAATGAAACCACCGAAAGTTGGATTAACACTGATTATTATATGATTGAACATTGATTAATATTGTCCACTACAGGTTGACGTTTGGTTTTTAAATGGTTTCACTTTTGATGAAGGCAATTTGATATAGGAACAATTTTTGTCGCCCATCTATAGCATAGTCCCTTTCGATTGATCTAACTTTTATTACCCTCATTCCATAATTAATACCAAAAAAGGATAATACTGGACAATGATATGTAACAATATTAACTAAATAGTGTTAGCGTAAAACTAGGTATAAGTAGGATTTCCGTAATTGGCTAAATCCCGAAAACTGACTGAGATAAACGTTACGTATTTATGTATTTCAATTTTGTTCTTTATTCGTAAAAATATTAAATTATTATTAAATAGATTTTTAAACCTACCTGTATTCTCCAACTTCTAGAAAGAAAGTCTTAAAAAAAACAGAAGAAATGGCTTAAAATAGTTATATGTATATTAAAAAAATAATTTAAATCTTCCAATTTAAAATCAGTGTTTTATAAACAATACCATTTAAGTACTACGATAATCAGGTATTTTCTAGGAGCAAAATTTTAATCTAACACACCCTGCCCTTTAACTAATCGTTAGATATTCCGAGCAACATAAAGCTTGTTATTTCACTTAAAATTACAAGCATTTGCTAAACCGCCCTACAACTAACCATCGTATAACTTGTAGCACGTTCCTAACTGGCTTATTGCCCTTTTCGAGAGTGGATAAACCTAGCTGTATAGCGTCGATGCAACTGAAATTACTTTGTTGCCATCGTTGTCTGCCGACATAGAATAGACGAACAACAGAATTGACTAAATAGTAATAGTAATAATAGTAATAGTAGACTAGGTAGGTAAAACTAGGTAAAAATAGGATTCCCGTAACTGGCCTTGTTCCTCGTAAACCTGTCTATAATATTTAAAATAAACATATAAACCGGTCCGATAAACGCCACAACTACGAGCATTGTAATTTTATTTCAATCGAATTTTATTTTATTGGGTAATTGTGTCATATGTTTTACTTATTTTATTGACCTGTTACTAGTCCACATAGATTTTATTGAGGGAATATGGCTTATAATATTTTGTATAAATGTTTTTTTTTTCTATTTAGTAACATCGTATAAATTTGATTTGTATACTCCTCTTGTAACTATAACGGTTCAAACTACGAAAGATGCTAGATGACCAGTTACTGTTTGACTTACCCTATGTAAATTTTCGTGAGGAAAAATATCGGAAGAAAACTAACATAGCTGAGAATTGTCGATAAGAATTTTAAAGTATGATTGTTGAGAGTTTTGATCAAAGGAGAGCAAATTTGAATACAAAGGGTAAATAGAGCTCTTTGTGATTCTACTGAGGTGGCAACACTGACTTCTGAATGTAGTATGTACTTTTATTTGTAGAACGTACAAAAGTATTATCGCCTGAGATTTACTATTTTTTGTAACGCTATATATTTGTTACTCACATTACGTCGCAATTAAATGTTAGAAAAGGTCTTTACATTTCAATATCACTATATACTCGTAATCATGTAATTTTTAATTTATGTACTTTTAGATTTAATTTAATTTGAGCAAAGTTAATCAATCTAAAGTTAAAGTATTGATGTTTTAGAGATCGAAAATTTGACTGTCATTTTTTTCATTTTGAATCACCTGTATTTCATTTATATTTCAGTGCCATCAATAAGTTTATTAAAACAATAAGCATTTTGATGGTGAAATTAAGATGGGCATTAAGATTCCGTAACCAAAGTTTACTAGTGTGACTCTTTTACTATGACTCCATTGTACGTCTTGAATGGAGGAAACTTAAAAAATCACTAAGCCTTGACAAGTACTTTTAAAACAAAAAAATGTATTTCCTATTATATTTTGCTTAACAAAACTATAGAGCAGTGCTGTTTGTAGTTTAAAAAATAAAGACTGAACAGTTTCAAATATAACACGACTCATTTAACCAATTTCAATTCTGTTGTGTTTTTTGTTACTTTGTATGCATTTGTCAACAAACATTGCAAATGTTGAGTTTATTTTTGATTGATTGATAAACGATTCACTTTTTATTTCGTCTAAACAGAACCAATTTCAGTGGTTTTAGTACTTAATATTTTAGAATTTCGTATCCAAAGGGTGTCAATGCAATCCTATTGCTGTGACTCGGCTATCCCTCTGTAATTTTTGAATGGCAAAACGTGGATATTCACAATATTCACACAGCGTGTATTACTATGTTCGCTATATCAAAAAATACTAAAAATAAAAAAGTAATTATTATCATATTTTGTAAAAAAAACGATGGCGTATTGAGAAAATACCAAAATTACTTTGTATATATTTGCCCCACTGCACCCAGTTTATGTTCACTGTTGCGGGTAGCCAGACGCGTGCGTGGCGGGATTTATTGGCCGTGTTCATACGAGCGTTATTTGTTCGCTGCTAGAGCAAACATTGCAAATTTTGATTTAATTATTTCCAACCCCTATTACATTCTTTTAATGAAAGCATAACAAGTACTAGGCGCTTGGTTTTTCAAGCTTGTGTTTGAACGATTGTACTGGATTTGTAAATAAGGCCTCGTGTTTGGAGTTATGATGAGTGTAAACATAATAAATAGGTTTTTGTTAGCGGTTTTAGTGAAGGGTATTGTGTCCAGAGTGGAGCCCGGAACCCATTACTAAGTCTCTAGTGTCTGTACATCCATCAGTCTGTCTGTTAAAAATATCTGTTAAATAGATACATCAATCTGTTGGAGGGTTATATATAGACAACTGCTTTTTTTATTCATGAATTATACACTATAACAAATACAAAAAATAAAGATTATGAAGTGAGGTACTATATTATGAGTTATATTTAGCTGCATTTTGGTACAACGCTACGTTTGTACTTTAATATTGCACTTTAAAATTGTTCTGAGTAATATTGCGCGGAAACTTAACATCAAATAATAATGAATAAATCTAGAGTATGAATCTTAGACAGAATGTAAATATCTATTCAGTTCTATAACACACCTATTATTGCGTAAGTTTCAAGATAACTCTGTTGTGAAATTTAATTTTAATGATAAATAGCACATTATTGAAACGAACCAGTGAACGGAGAAAGAATAAAATTATTAATTAAAATTCGTTTTTGCGAACAATTTTTCATTTAATATTCCAGTTCTAGTGAAATTAAAATAGTAGTTTATGCAATCACAATGCTGCATAATTTAATTCAAATTTTAATACCTATAATTATTTTAATCTACTAAAATACTTTAATAAGGAAATTTACTCAGCTGAGCCTATTTGAATTTGGAATGATGTCATGTTTTTATTCTTCTCAGCAAACCTGTCAAATTATACATTTTAGATACATTTTCGGCAACCTGCCATTTTTAATTTTGGATGATATTACGTAGCTAATAGTTTCGGTAGTTGGTTTCAAAATTCAGTGCAAGTTAATATAAAGCTGTTGAAATCTTACCTCCTAACCCCTTCGCACCTAATCTCCCATCTAGTGAAAGCATTTCTAATAAGCCATAGGCACTAGTCGGGTCCTCAGATACCAAACTAACCGCACGTTACAGAAGTGCGGATCTTTTATCTCCACCGTAAATTTCTGGCTC
>DWNR01003738.1:0-11506 GCA_018250455.1 Polygonus leo | reverse complement strand
CCATGGGCGGCAGTGGCCACTTACCATCAGGTGGACTGCATGCTCGTTTGCTACCTTTACACAATAAAAAAAAAATCCGAATCTTTTCTGCACTTATGATTTAGTGTGACTTGACTACAAATACAGTACTGATACAGAATGGCGTATGCTTTTTGACTGTAAAGTTACCAAACGAGGTACCTTCGATCCTACAATTAGTGTACCAGATGGTAAGTGGTCACTGCCTCCCATAGACTTTAGTAATCGTCTCCAAGTACCATTGAGTCGCATCTTAGTTTTACAACATACGTAGCCAGCGGGTCGTCATTCTAGTCGCTAATAAACAACTGCTCATAGATGCAAGGGAATGTGGCTAAGGTACCTTCCCGTACAGGATCTACCACTGTTGACTTAAAAAGCCACGCCAGGTGGTGGTTATTTCGACCGGGGAGGTACCACCGCTACCATTATAATCCTCCGTGAAGCAATTTTGTGCAAGCAAGCTTGTGTTTTGGTTTGGAGAGGCGTAGTTGCCGGCTATACTTACACACGAGGCGAACCCTCAGGGGTAACAACGCATCTGTGATCAAACTTAGCTATGATTTAATTGTGCTTTGAGATGTGCTGATGTCCTCGGGTGGCAGTGACGACTCACCATCAGATGGACTGCATGCTCGTTTGCTACCTTTATAACATAAAAAAACTCACGTTTTCCTCAGTATTCCCCCATCCAGTAACCGTAACAACTTTCCCAATAACCATATCCTCGATATGGCCTATCTTCACCGGCTGCACGCTGTCATCAAACTTCAAGGGCTCGCTCAGCTCCAGCAGCTGGTAATCGTAGTCGAAGGGATGGTCCTTCTTGTTGGTAGACCACTGTGGGTGGATGTAGTTCTTCTTCACGCTGATCTTTCGACCCTGGTTGATGTACTTCGACCCCACCCTTATGTAGGCTTTCTTGCTTTTGACAATAAAAACAGTTATGGTTAGTTAAATCTAGGTTGATTTAATATGAATAAAAAAGTCAATTATAATATAACGGCATAAATGCAACCATTTGTCTAATTTGTTTTTTAATGTAATAGCTAAACTGCCGAGGGTAAAAAAACCTTTTTTCTTTTTGTATTTCTATTTATCAATCGATGTTTTTGATAAATAAAAAAGATCCTTTTTAGTCTCTTTGTATAAAGACAATCTGTCAAACACGAACCGAAATCAGTTCAATTGTTACTTTTTTAACGAAGGAATTGTTCTTTTTTTAAAGGTTTTGGGTAAAATTTTCATGGTAAAGATTATTTTGTGGTATAAAGACCCTTATGTTAGACTTGACAGTGGTAACTATCACTTTAACCTATGGGCATCTTTAATGAAATTTAAATAGGACATAGCCACTGTGTGAAGGTAATTTTATGCTGCCGTTGAATTCCACCTATCTTTCGTTTCTTCCTCCTTCATCAAATAATGCCGCTTCAATCCTGTTCAGGTTTTTTAGTTTTCGTTTATGACTGGCCATGAGATTTATTTTGAAGCCGCCATAGAAGAAATCCTACTTATCTTACATTTAATATGGTACTGATATCTGTACTTGAACCATAAATAATTATGATAAAATAATCACAACTTCTTACTGAACTTACACTTACATTAGATATGTAGCTACTTAAGTTCCTACCTAATCATCTAAAAATTCCGAAACTTCACTTAAATACACTCTTAATTTAACTAAATCATTTACTTATAATTCTTTATCTTGAAATTTAAAATGTTCTCCTATTAATACTATTTCTTACCCACAATGCCCAGCAGTGATCACCCATTTCTTGGCAATGATAGCACCTCCACAGTTACTCCCATAGGCAACATGGTAAGGATACAAACTTATGTGATCCACTTCTACCCCACCGACTATTTTATCATCACCAGAGTACTCGAACAAATCATCGCTTATCCTGTATCCATCAGGTCTATTATTAGCGTAGTCTATATCTGTCATCTCTGTCGGTTCATCGTAACTCTCTATATCCAGTTTGTGGATGTCGTCTTGTCTGTATATTTTGTCTCGTCGGGGCATAACATCGTCACTCGGTAAAGTTTTGGGTGGCGACTCTGATACCGTTATTGGAATGACAAGAAGACCATATTCTGAAAATATTTCAGTCATTAACAGGGACCCAGGTGGTAGAAATTGTGTAATTCGACTGGCCAGGTCCCACCGCCTCCCTCATAATTCCCCGTAAATCAATTCTTGCGTGTCGGTTTGGAGAAATGTCTGGTATACTTACAGACGAGGCAAACGTCTTTGTCCTCAGGGGTCGCAACGCATCTTTGGTCAAACTCAGGTACGGTTAAATTAATGCCCATGGGTGGCAATGACCAATTACCTTCAATTAGACTCCATTATCGTTTGCTAATAAAAAGTGCCCCCAAAAAACATAAAATCGGTGAAGTCGTTTTGATGGAGTTCGATAACAAACAATGTGACTTGAGACTTGATTTTTATATATAAGATTGGTGAGTAAGCACCTGTCGCCTAATATTATTTATATATGTACGTTGTGAATTATTAGAGTAGAAAATTTTCATGTTATATTAAAAAATATATATTGTTTTATTAATTACTTACTTTGTAAGTGAGCAGGAATGACGCAAAAAACGGCAATAAGACTAAAAATTCCAATCATCTTAACGAATTTACAATCACAATCAATTCCATACTGAATTCAAAATGGCTTGAGTCACTGTGATGATAATTCGACGTGAAATTACTTATTTACTGCAGTATGTAGGAGATTATTAACTGGACATGATAGCATTAACTGTTGTTTTTGTCTTAGCTAATTTTTTCTTGTGACTCTTTTTACTTTTTTATAATTCTAGTATATATTCTAGAGATACTTATCATTTATTGTCTCTTGGTGCAAAATATAATAAATTATTAGTATCTCTAAATTTTTTTACCAGGTGGTAGAACTCGTTTAGTTCAACCTGACAGGTGCCACCGTCACCCTCATAATCCTCCATGAAGCAAATGAACATGCAGTCCACCTGATGGTAAGTAGCAACCGCCCATGGACATCAGTAATCATCCCCAAATATACCTAAGTTTGATCACAGATGCCTTGCTAACCCTGAGGACTAAGATGATGGCCTCGTATATAAGTGTAGCCGGCAACCACACCTCTCCAAACCGAAACACAATAATTGCTTCACGGAGTATTATGAGGGTGGCGGTGGTACCTCCCCGGTCAAACCACACAAAATCTACCACCTTCTAAATTCTCGTGTCTTCACAAAAAATAAATAATATACTGTCTGTATGCCTACGCATCTTTCAAATAACATGATTTAGCAAATTTCAGTACTTGTGCTGCCATCTGTAGCATTTTGTTGAAACTAGCACGCTTAATAGCTCCATCTAGTTCGACATGTTACCTTACTTTGAAGTGAAATATATAGGTACCATTACAAATATACTTAGTATTATAAGCTACGTTTAATTATTACTAAAAGATTTCGTTGTTATATATTTTGGTACTTTGTGTTGCAATTTGTAAATAATATGTGTCACTTTGGGTCAACTAGCGCCACCTATTGTCGAATAGCATGGACTTGAAGCAGAGCTGCAGTTTATTTCAACAAAGAAAGTCATTTATTATAAAATAAAAATGTATTGTAAATATATTCTCACAAAAAGGGTTTTTGTAAACCGTATTTTTTTAGAAGTAGTTATAACTTGCAGCTTGTATTGAGTTTGTGAGTATTATAAAATAAGTAGTAGGTAGGTAAGATCGAAATAAATCCAATAAGACTCATGTATACTTTATAAGTCTAATCATTATTATGCTATACAGCTTAGGTTATAAAAACTTTTTTGTCTTTTTTTAATATGAGCAGAATAAATAGGACTCTATGTAAATCTGTATGTGGAAGAAATGAAAATATTTTGATTTAGAATATTTTGAGAAACTTGCCGAGTTATAGTAAGTACTTTTGATGTTCGATTTTTATAAATATCTTCCTGTCTATAGTACTTAGTTGCGAAGGTTTCACTGCAACCATCATAAAAATACGAGTTTTTTTTGTTAGAGTCGAGGCGAAAATCTTAGATCTCAGTGGTCGCGACGCAATGGTGGAATGAGATAGATATCTATGAGCAGCATTAATCACTTGCTTATTTTTCTATTTAGATAGAAATATATTACGTAGATTTTTCAGATAGAGTTTTAAATATATACGAGCAGATGTGGCCAAGGACAATAGGTAATTAAATAAAACAATAAAATCTTTTAAAATCCTCTTTATTCATTTACTTTGAAAAGAAAACTTCTTTGTTCGCCAAATATTAATTTATATCTCCTTCATATCTAGCTTTGGGTTTGGGTTTTGAAAATCTATAAAAACTTAAAAACTTCTCGAACTACGAGTTTAAGGCGTAGTTAAAATGATAATAACACTAATGCACGAACGTACATTGCTTACTTTTCTATGTTAGTATTTGATTACATCGTATTAATCACGCAATTCAGGGAAACATTGCCTATAAAACTGTCGGCGTGTATGTGCGATAGTAAACAAAACATTCCTCAACATGCGATAAAAAACAAACAAATGTTCTTTATTAATTAAAAAGTATCATTAAAAAGTATTTTGTTTATTTTTTATTCTATGTAACAAAGTTAAGTTAGTTTAGTCGTTTTTTTTTGTCGTATGTAAGAAACGGGCATGAAGTCCACCTGATGGTAACGGACCACTGCTGCCCATGGACATGATTTACATTATTTGTAAAACTTGTTTAAATCTCCTGCGTATTAAAATTTTATTGTCATTTGCTTTTTACTAAAGGAAAATATTTACACGCCAAAGAAATACTGAGTTAAAAAAATGGTGTGTGAAGTCTACCTGTACCTACTATTCGCAACTGGCCAATTCGGTAATACACAAGCCCAAGTTTGATTACCTGAGGTGAACCACGGGTGCTACCTCTAAAGATTAAGAAAGTTGTCTTGCACAAGTATTTACCCGAGGTTATTTCTATTCGAATAGATGGATTTGTCTTTTGGTATACTTTGGTAAAACGCCATCTAACGAGTAAGTTTTTGTAAATTGAATACAACGCCATCTGTCGAAGTAACTACACATAAATTAAACGAACAGTGTTAAGCCAGGTGGTAGAACTCGTGTAGTTCAACCGGGGAGGTACCACCGCCACCATCATAATCATCCGTGAAGCAATTTACTGTTTCGGTTTGGAGAGGCGTGTTTGCCGGCTATACTTACAAACGAGGCGAACATCTTAGTCCTCAAGGGGAGTAATGCATCTGTGGTCAACCTTGGGTCAATGGTACTTGGGAATGACTACTAATGTCCATGCGCGGCAGCGACCACTTACTATCAGGTGGAATCGAGCGCTCGTTTGCTACCTTTATACAATAAAAAAAATCAGTGGTACGGAACACTTTGTATGCAAGTCGGATTCGGACTTGTCTGATTTTTGAGCATACGTAGACCAGCTTGTCTGTGTCGTTGTGGCGTAGTGGCGTAATACACAGAGGGTCTTGGCTTCGATTCTCGGCCCGTCATAACACTGACACATTTAGATTTCTGTTTCGTCTGGTAGTTTCTGTATTCTTTTTTGTGTCTTTGGGACCCACAACATAGGGAATTCATGAGTGGGCTTTGTGTGTAGTAAGTGTAATATAATATACCCCTTATATATCTTCTCAAATCCTTTTTTTTATTTAAAAAATACATTTGGAATTCACTTGATTCATGACATTTGTTACTTTGATAAATTGAATTATGTAAATAGTTTAACTATAACTGTAAAAATAATGTATATGTAATACTTTTATTGTATTTTGTAAATACAAAATTTAATTTAGTCATATTATCATTAAATTTTATAAGCTTCAGTAACTTAAGTAATAATAATTATGTATAATGGCTATCGTATTTATTTAATAATGTAACCTTAACTATGGGAATTTGATTTATCTTTATTTTATTTTATTTTTTGTTATTTTTCTGATTGGTACAATTTAATATTCTTTTCGTATCGATGATTGTGTTAATTCGGTTTTAGTTATTGTATTATTTTTCGTTAATTGTAATAGCATGCTGTTTGTACCAATAATTAAGTTGACACTCACCAATATCTATTGTAATTCTAATGGTTAAATTGTAATAATACTAGTGTTCACTTTGTTGGTACGACAAATAATAAATAAATAAACTGATAATTTTGATACATTATTATCAATACATTATTTATTAACTTAGGTAATAACACCAATTCTAAATTCGAAAGCTAACGTTTAGCGAATGTTTATTGTTCCACAAGTAATATTTCAAATGGGTATGACCTCAAAACGCATCAGTACGGGAAGCAATAGCTGCATTATTGTAACCGCTCGACCGTTTTGATTTCAGTGCTAGTTAATGACCAGCATTTATCGGTAACCACCATGGGAAACCATTAATGAATATGAGAAAATAGCCGCGAAATGTCACGATGTGGTTGCGCCGTGCGAATCTTAGTCGTTAATTTATTACTGGCCCTCTCCGCAGTTTGGGTCTATACTAGAAATAAGGAGGTTTAAGGATGTCTTATATAATTTTTAATACGAGTTGATTATTTTTAGGGTTCCGTACCTAAAAGGTAAAAACGGGACCCTATTACTAAGCTTCTTAATATGCTTCCACTGTCTGTCACCAGGCTGTATCTCATAAACCATGACAGCTAGAAAGCTGAAATTTTCACAAATTATGTATTCCCGTTGCCGCTATAACAACAAATACTACAAGTAAAAAATGAAAACATTAAGGAGGGTCCCCATACAACAAACATGATTTTTTTGCCTTTTGTATAGATAATGGTACGGTACCCTTCATGCGCGAGTCCGACTCGCACTTGGCCGGTTTTATTCTTATATTCTTGTTCATCTATACTAGAATAATAAGCATACAATCTAATTGACGGTCAATTATCAACATCTATAATAAACACGAGGATTAACCCAGACTGACATTTAATGATCAAATTGATCGTGTGCTGTCTGAAGGAGGTGTCAAGAGTCTCCAAAATCGGCGTGTTTGTATGAGGAGAGTTATGAAAGTGGAAGAAGCTAGGCAAGTATGTCAGAACCGTGCCATTTGGCACTCGATACTCTCTGCCTACCCCGTTAGGGATTTGGCGTGAAGATGTGTGTGTGTGTATCAACCCTGATCTAGAATTTAAGTTTTTGTATAGGCATGTTTACTTTACGTGTGCAGTTAGTTACAAATATCAACAGGCAGCAGTGACCGCTTAAAATCTAATTGAAAAAAGCTTACAAACAAGAAACGTCCTATACATATATAGAAATCTTTTTCCGTACGCTAATATTTTTTAGACATTTAAAACTTTTTTCATTATACGAAATATTTCATAAGTAAGAAAAGAATAATACCTGTTAGAAATGTTCTGTTATTTCGGCGAACTAACTTGGTGGGAGTTCTGTCGGATATTCATGACCTTTAGGTTGAGCGACACGATCGAGGAAAAATGGGAGCTATCTAAATTAGACAAGTAAAAAGGGTATTATAAATAAGTTTTATCGAGACCACAGTCGGGTGGCATTTCACGATCTAGGAACATTCCGTTTAAGCAGTGCAACAGTGTTTACTGTGTACGGTAAAAAATAAATCTCCAATTATCTCTACGATCCTCAACACTTAGAGAATACGGTAAAACATGCTGCCAATTACTAGCTAGTCTGTGAAGTTTTTCAAACTGTTTGAAGTGGTTGCAGGTCATTCAGTAGCGAGGAATAACGGTGACTTGGACAAAAAGCTTTATTAGTCGCCAATTAGTAGATACCATTCATGGCAAGCCGTCTCCTATGAAGTTATGAGGTTGTAAAAGAAAAAATATCCGAAGCGCAATAGATCAATCTGACGCGTGATAACTTATTTGTGTTGTAAGTTTTTTTTTTGTGTTTAGGAAGCTGTAAATTCATTTGTAGGTATGGAAGTCGCTTGACAAGGGACTAATGTATCGCCGCCATTCTCACGATTTGAATTTGAGGAGTCTCAAATTTAAATTCAAATTCTAAAGTTTTTATTCATCGTAAGGTACATGAATTACACTAGATGAATATCAATACAAAATTGCTTGGTAAAAAATTATTCAAGTCAATACATTGGCTTTGAGCGCCTATTTTAGGCTAAGGTAGGAAGAAAAAAGCCGGCAGAAAAAATCTGCGAGCACTTTAAAAAAAAAAGATTTGTTAAACTTTATTTTCACATTGATATATGGGTTAGGCACGATAAGACACACATAACAGCAATATTACAAATAATTCGATGTTGTCATGCCGTTGTAACAATAATGAGCGACATAACTGTAAAGGTGCGAAATATTTTTTCTTCTGAGATTTTCGGCATTTCAGAACTCCACATTGCTTACGTCTGGACTATTATTGAGCATTAAAACTTCGTCAAAAAAGGACTAATTCGATTTTCGACTACCGATTTTGAAGATTTTACCTGAAAACTTAAAACCGTACATAAACGAGGAAACACACAGAACGAACAAACCTTGCGAGAAAAAAATTTTAATAAATATAAAACATGGAGCGAATCAAACAAAGGAAAGTTGAAGTTTTAATCAAAAAACTTACAAAGACTTTAGTCTGAAAGTAAAGATTGGAGAACAGTTTCCAAGTAGGTATTACTTATGTTTACTGGCTGTGTTCCCAACGTTCTGTTTTAAGTTATGTGAAGAATGCTTAAACATAAAGATATACTTTATGGAAGATTTTTTCACTTATTTGAAAAAATAACCAACGCAAGAATTGCTTTATGGATGATTGTGATGGTGCGGTGATCTCCGGCAGCCAAACTAAACGATGGCAAAAGGTATAAAATTGAAACATTACTAATCTCAATGAACAGTAATGTAAAAAAACTTAATAATGTAATTTTATAAGGTCTTCGAGGACGTATCTTTATTTATACACCAAATAAGAATACGAAAACAATCAAGTCCAAATCTCCATTAATGAAACAACGAGAGCAGCAATCAAAAGGAAACCATGCGTATGCGAGGAATGCACTAGAAGTGCGTCAGTATAACTATACCCTATAGCTACGTCCTGAGGGCGACGAGACGGCAACAGGTCGTGGGTAAAATATAAATAGAGTTGCTAAAATAACCAAGTCAAAGTGATCTTGACGTGTGCGTGAAGGGATACGTGCATGAGAATATAGAATTATATCACTTAAAAGGGCAGTACCATTTTGCGAACATTGCATGACTATAAAATTATAAGCATTCCTTTAAGTTTTAGTTTTACTCTCGTTCACTTGGGCCAGGGTAAATAATATATTTTATGATTACTAAAATTAAAGATAAGATAAGAAATTGATTTTCGTTGTATTAAACATTGAGAGCCAGGTTATGACTTGTACAGAGCCCTTATTCGATGCGCGTTGCACAGCAGTGGATCAGATGAATAATCGTGTCGTTTTTCCTTAGCATTTCAATTTTTATACTTGTAATTCTTATAATTCTGTAATTGTTACTTAATTATGGTTTAGTTTAAAAACAAAAAGAAATAATAAATAATCAATGTCATGTTATTGACCCTCCCCCAAAAGCTGCTACTTTGTCGTCGTGGGGGGTTTTGCCTATCTCAATGATCCTCTAGGCTATGCCCGATAGAGCCACCCATACCGGACAGGCTAGGGGAGAGGGATCTGACTAAATACAGCTCTTAAGTGAGTCTCTCCCTCTGCGAATAATAATGCGATGATGGGTCATGCTCGTGTTCACCGTGCACCGGCAGATTCGCGGAAGTGTGCCGTTGGCTTTCCCGCGACTCCGCCACTCGGCGGAACACCGTGTGTTTTTAGTGGGTTGAAGTCCCACATAACCTGCCGTCTGGACCCTAGGGCGGCGGGTATCCGCGCCGAATTTTTCACACGTTTCACAAAAAAAATGTCATTAAACCTGAATATGACAGCAACCTTTAAAACTATACTTCTTCTGAACCGGCAATTCTAGTGTAGCTTATATTCACAGGACACGGTGCTTACTTTACCAACAGGTATCGTATCTGCCTTATGCGATAACACCGATATTTTTTATTAATATTGATCAGACTTTACAATAATTTCATTACCTACTCAGCAAAAGTTACTACAGATACTATTATGATATCTACATATAAATTAAATATTTTCTGTCCGCTTATAACAGGAATATCGTGTTCTAAAATTATATCGAAGTTTCAGCGGTATACGTGCACTAACAAAGAATGTATTTTCAATCAAAATTAAATCTACGTCTATAAAAACATTGTTTTGACACTTAGACAGTTCAAAACAAGAGGGGAACTACACACATCATCACGTTTATAGAACTTGACATCGGCATACCATACTTGAATATTCCACGAAGATAACGTAACGAGTTACGTAACGTAATAAATGTACTCGTATTACGTGGAAATGGCCGTAAAGTAAGAGCCCTGATTCACTTTTAAAAAGTTATTTTGTACGATAAAAACAAATAAGTAATATGCCTAAGACAGAACAATTTATACGTAAAAAACAACACGTTGGTATTGTTTTTTAATACATAATAATTAATGAAGAGTTAGGCAGGTGAAAACAAGATACCATTTTACTTGGGTACATACTTATATTGGGTTGCTGGAACATCGTATTATGTTACAAATACATTTAATGTGACTTAGAATTTAAAGGAGTGAATCCTTGTGCTTAAAAAATAAGTTACTTTTTGTCTTCAAAAGTGATAGTAGAAAAAAAATACATATGTACTACGAATACTAATGTACTACGTATTAGAATGTACTAACTAAAGTACCTACACTTTAGTTTATCATGCCTAGTCCTATTATAACTTTTCCAACAAATGTAATTCATGTGTTGTATGTAAATGTGTACATTTTATTAAAGGAAAATTTCGTATTATAATAAAACAGACCATAGAAACGTGTCATAAGTAAAGGGCAATAATATTTGCATCCCTCTCTCGGATATAACGTTTTGTAGGGCTACGTGTTCTGAAAACAGAATGGAATGGACAAGAAACTGTGTATAAATATCTATAGCCATTATAAAAATCTAAAGCAGATGACTTGTGAAGCAATATAATACTAGTTAAATAATTTCATAACTATAATTATTTTCTGTATTATTTAACTTCCAATTGATTTTATATATAGGTTGCTTTATGTATATGATACGTACCAGAAAAGTATTTATCACGTCACTCTGAAAGTTTTGCGAAAAAAGATTTTTATGTATGGAACGCTGGCAATATTTTATTAAGAAAATGCCGTTATATTAAGGTAAAAATATGTTTTTCCACGATATTAATTTCTCAAATTTTTTCAGCAGCTTTATAAAACTACTAGCTTTTGCTCGCGACTTCGTTAGCGTAGAAGTCGAAAACTCCCTGGGGGTAGAATTTCGAAAAATCCTTTTTTAGTGCTCACTTAGATCATGAAAGGAACCG
>DWNR01003737.1:0-11508 GCA_018250455.1 Polygonus leo | reverse complement strand
TGACCTACCTAACAAAAAAAGAATTATCAAAATCGAGCTACTCTGTAAAAAGTTATGCGTGGTCATACATAAAAAAATATATATATACACGTCGACTTGAGAACCTCCTCTTTTCTTTGAAGTCGGTTAACAAACCTTATTTTTATGCACTTAATGACGAAATTAGGTATCATTACCAACATAAACCATTAGTACGTTATGTTCGAAAAAATCAAAAAAGTTGTCGTGAAATAAATCCAACCTAATCTATTGTGCGTAGGCTTCAGAAACCTTCATGCACACTCCGGACAATATTGCAGTTCAATTGTGATGAAATAAATTCCTCTGATTGATGATCCGCCACCAAACGTAGTTTACTTGAATTCCTTCACAATACAGCCCCAAATATGCCTTCCAAGTGTGTCCTATAAATAATACATTATACACCTCATTGTCAGAATCTCAATGCAAAGCTTTAAGGGTGGATGATCTCTTAAAATAACAAGTGTGTGCTTCAATGATTACCGACAATACGTATACCTTTAGCTGCCTTATAAAAGCCTTCTTGTTAAAACCGAAACATACATTATTCTCATTCTGCACCCTAAAAGTAACCTTAAACTTTTGGAAATTAAGTTCATTTTCATTTGTAGTCTCTCATGCATCTCTGCATGAAGAAAATTTTGCATGAAAGTGAATTTAAACCTTCTATTTAACATTTTAAGGTTTATTTTCAATTACTACAAAATTCATCGATATTTGTCAAATTGGGCGCAGAATAAAATGTGCGTGAAATATCACGGCCAAGTTGGTTCACCATAACATAAAGAAACATTCATCTATTGATACTTCGCTATTTAAATGGTTTTACACATTTATAATATGAGCTACGATAAATAGGGGCTTTTGTGTGTGGAGTTTTTATTTTGTTCCGAGCTTATTGTATGAAACTAATGCATTTAATTCAATTTCAATATTTGGTTCATCGGCTTTGAGGATGCTTAAGAAATTATTTACCTTCTTATGGTACAGGTAATTATTTTGTTTACGCTGATGATTAGATTATCACTGTATACACAAACGTACAACAATATAAGTATTTTTTAGTAAGTATTTGTATTTCTTAGTAAGTAAATTGACAGTGCGTCTCTGCTAGTTTTTCCTGATGATGACTGTTAAATAATAAAATTGAATTATATTTTTTTACAGATTCTCCAAAATTATGATTTATATATATATTATAAATTTTTTATCGTATAAAGATAACAAACTAGAATGCAGTCCACCTGGGGATAAGTGGTTACTGCCGACCATGGACATCAGTAATCAATCTAGTACCATTGAATCATTCATACCTGAGTTTGATTACAGATGCGTTGCTACCCCTGAAGGCTAAGATGTTCACCTTGTGTATAAGTAATGTCGAAGCCGAAGATTGCCGAAGATATTCGATCCATAACTTGGCTCTTGATACCGATGCAGTCAATCATACATCATCCATTATAATAAATGAATGAATGAATGATACGAGTATTATTTATACAAGATGTGTTCTAAATATAAAATATGAACAGATATAAATATGATAGAAAATTGAAAATCTTATTATTTCTACAAAATTTGGAGAACATAGAAAAATTAGTTTCTTATTTTTACCGATGAGGGCCGCTCCAGTTTTAAACTGGCAAATTACTAATATATGAACAACATTTACAAGGAAACCAATTAACAAAATTCAATTTACACATTGTTAGTTTCAGCTGTGAGTATTTGGTAACGCCTCTAAAGATTAATAAGAAGCTGTTAGGCCTATAGCACCTGCTCGTGAAAGAAGGATTCTCGAAGGCAATTAATGGAAGACGAAGCTATCCGCCCATCATAGTTCCCCGCCCTAAGTTCGTTCCGTGTTAATGGGGTTTTCGAAAATTATGTTTAACGTTATGTGTATTAATTAGTAGGTATTTGTACGAGGACGAGGGATTGTGATTGCTATTATCTTTTCCCTATCGAGCATTCACATTAAAAATATATTTCTATTGCTTTTTGGGTGTTATATTTCTTCTAAACTTTGTTTGCTTTAAAGTGCTTTGACCTAGTTGAGTCCTTATCGTTATATTTAGTTTGATAAATATCTACTTAACTTTTTTTTACTATAGTCGATGCAATAGTGATGGTAATAAGGTTAAAATTTCCAAATACAGATATGTACATAGTAGATACATGATATTTGTGTGTAGAATATCTTTCAAGAAGTCCCATTCAAAATTAGGTGCTAGGTAACAAATTTTACCGACGTATTTTTATACTGTATTGTTCAGTCGTGGAATTATTATCCTTAGTCAGACAATAAAAGAACTAGGTACTTTTTGAAGTTTAAAGCCGGAAAATATAATTATTTTACTTCATAAATGAAACCAGCAAATCTTTTAATTGCAATTTCAACTAGTTAATAACTAAAATCCATCGCAATTACGCGACAGATTCACGTAAACCCATTTTAACACTCGAAGTGTCCGCCTATGAAATTAATCAGAACAAATTGTCGGCGTTCTCGGAAGATGTTACAGTAAACAGCACCCCGCCCTGGGTTTCGACCGCCCCGCCCTATCCCGCCTCGCTGGTCCCTTGGTCGGGCCCGGAGGCGGACAACTAATGTTTGGTCAAGATGTTTCTTTGTTGATCATGCATCCAATTTCTAAGAATTGGATCGTGTTAAAATGTTAAAGTCGGTTATTGTGATACCAGTTGTTGATATATAAAATATTGCGCAGAGTATTGCGTACAATTTTGGGTATAAAGGTAGCAAACGAGCATTCACTACCGCCAATGGATATTTGTTACTAACCCCAAATATGGTTAAACGGTACGTGAAGTTGACTATAGATATTTTACTACTCCTGAGGATTAAAATATAGCCTCGTGTGTACCTAATTACAGCCGACAACCCAATCAAATGCTTCACAGAAGATTATGAGCGTGGTACTTTCAATCATGATGTTAATTATTAATATTTATATTATCATTATCATTATACATACATATAGAGCAAAGTAAAATAGTTAAAAAAAATGTTTTATTTATTTATCCATGCATATCTTTCTTTACGTTATACGATTATAGATGTACAAATATAATACATATACTGCGTTTTAATGATTTTGTCATATAAGTAGGTATTAAAATAATGGCATATAATGTAACTGAACGATTCCATCTTCAATCTCTTAAAGATAATATAAACAGATGCATCCTGTCCGAAATAAAAAACTTTCTTCAATATAAGTTGCTTTGAAAGTAAAACTAGTGCTCCGCCCAAAACATGCCTAGCGCGTTCGTAGGCGTTAGATGTAAATTGTTTGGTCAAGATCACTTATATTTGTTAAACGTAGATCCGTTTGGATTCTGAGAATTTCATTACACATTAGCAGTTTTCAAGTGTTAATGGTGTAGAAAACAGATGGTGTTAAGGCATTCTTTTGATAGCTTAATATGTGCAAAGAATTCGGGTACTTATATTGTAGTGTTACCTACCTATTACTTTTTGTTACATTCTTCGGTATAATTAGTATTTCTGGCCCAAATTTATCCTTAATTATTCTTTTTATGAAAACTTTTGTATACATCTATAGCGATTTATTGACGTGTTCATATTGATTAAATATCTGTATTGGATATCTTACGATACGATATTATATATAGCACAATATGATTTAAAATTACTGACCAGATTTGTTTTATCTATACATTTATGAAAATAGTGAGTGATTAGCTTATTATTTTTTTGTTCTTTTTCCATACACACAATTTTATTGGGGTTATGGGATAAGCTGTTCACAAATGAGTTGCTACTCATGAGGATGAGATGGTTGCCTCTTGTATAAATGTCAAAAAACACAAGTTGCTTACGTTCAACTATTACTCGGCGAAAATATTTTTTTAAGGTTTTGTCTCCTAGATATTCTCTGACTCAGCAATTTTCTAGCGGCGCCAAATTCCTGAAGCTTGTCAAGCAGCATCGTGTCGTTTTTGTCATCAAATATGACTAAAGAAATATGCACCGTTACCCATAAAAACAGGATGATTGACACAAATGCGTCAGGGATGTCTCCCAAACTCTTAATTTTGAGTACAGCACTCAATTTCTCATATTGGTTCGTCAAGTTTTGTGCTAAACAATGACCGCTCAGTATGCTTATCTCCAGCCATCTACTGGTATGAAAGACGGAGATGTTATCAGGGCCGATCTTAAGACCGTAGGGCCTTCTAATCCCAACGGGGCCGAACAATAGCAAATAAACGAGACACGTGGACCGCTATTCACTCGCGGCAAATTGGGTATTATGATCGTGTACCAGTATTGACGACCCGTATGGTATATTTTTGGTCTTTATTCCCTGTCACACAAAGGTTATGTTCTTGTTAGGAGTTTTTGTATTTGATTATAACAGTAACACTTACAACCTAAATTTAGGCGAAAGAGCGTGAATGTTAATGTACTACAGAGGCATATGAGATTCACTAAAGAACCTGGTTTTGACTTCAAAATTCGTTTATTTCTTTTTTTGTATAGAAATGGTAAACGAGCGCCTGCGTGCTCGATGCTAAGTGGTAACTACTGCCCATAGACACGTATGATCATTCTATAATAGGATTGAAGTTCTACTTAAAGTCGACCATCACTCATGAAGAAGAGGAGGATGTTGGGATGGCCGCTTCGTGTTCTGATGCATCCACACCCTCTCTCCAGCCAGCGACTGCTATGAAAGATGAAGATTTTTTCGAAGGATTTGTTATGCCAACGGGGCTAAACAATAAATAGTTAATAAACGAAACACGTGAACCGCTATTCACTATGGGCAAATTGGGCATTATGATCGTGTACTAGTATTGACGGCCCGTATATTCATAATGCAGAAAGAAGGTTCTCCATTCTCCAACAGACAAAGTTTATTTGTCTGTTAAGAGTTTTTGTGTTTGACTGTGATAGGACAGTCAAAAAATATACGGGTAGGAGAAAGAGCTATTTGAAGAAATAATCAAAGAATGAAGAATATTTGAAGAGTGTTCCTGGACTTCTGAGGTTAAATAAAGAAATTGGTCTTGATTATCAATTTTTTTATAGAAGTGACAAACGAACATTGAGTTCATTGGATTTTAAGTTGTATTTGCCGCGTGGTATGGACACGTATAAACAATCGTAAATGGGATTGAAGTCCCACTTAAAGTTGACCACCGATGTGTTGCAACTATGCAGTATGGGAAGGATGGTAAGATGGTCAATTTATATAAGTGCAACCATACCAGAAAACGGCAAGTGGCTTTGCACAAAAATGCAAATTGCTAATATACGTTTGCACATATACAAATTCTATAAACGATAAGTAATATCTAAATTTTATTCAATTGTAATTGAAGGTTTTTTATTCAAATTCGTACCATTTAAAATCCAGTTTGCGTTTGTATACGTATCGGTATTCGTTTCCGCGATGATACTTACGTAACTTATATGATAAGCAACCTTGTATCTCGCAGTTCATAGTCATCTGTAGTCTGTAATCATCCAACCATACAACTAAAATTAAAGTGTTGCTCCTTAGATGTCTGTCTCATATGAAAGGATCGAAACAGGATTATTGTTTTACAGATGATTATGATGCGGTCGTAGCTTCCGAGTTACGAGTTTTACGATTTGTTATATAAAATTTTGATCACGCTGTGTTTATCAATAACTCAATTATCATTTCCAAGATAACTCAATCTTGACATTTTATATGACTTTACTTATAATATTATATTATATAGACTGTCCGGGAATCCAATCTGGAACTCTGTGCGGCAAGCCATTATGTTGTAGACAACAGGTATATGTATGTACTTTAATTACCTTATATATATTTAGATAGAAGACAGCTCTAGTCAAGGTAAGAATTGTCGCTATCGGGAATATCAGAAGAATTTTATCAGAATGTCGAGAGGTTTTCGAAAACATCAAGTGGCTATTAGCGTTTCAACAGAAGTTATCATTTCTGTTGAGAAGTTGTTTAAGTTGCAAATCCGTCGTCAGTTCATATCTTAATTTTGAGTAGATCCATTAAGGATGAAGTGTGCGCTAAAATGTTGAGTTTTTACATGACTAGAAAATCACCACAAAATTATTGATGGGCAAAGATTTCATTGAAATAGTAAATATCTTAAACTCAATATATTTAAAGTGACCGATCGTAGCTATCCCCTGATTCCGCGTTCGATCTTCGATCCAGGAATATGTTTAACGGCCGCTTTCAATAACCTATCTATCCCTAACTAGTTAAAATTGTTATCGTTGCTATATGTATTAGTCAATTTATTATCAAAATTTTAGTAACCATATAAAAATCTATGTAAATATAAACAGCAAATTTTTGTATTTGACTTTACAGATACACACCAATAGTTGCTATTTTAAATTCTACTAAGGGATAAATAGGTTATTGAAACAGGGCGTAAAATATGTTTTATTCTGTTAACTGATTTTCTTAACCGACTTCTTTCACTTAAGTTGTGTACGTGCTTGTTTTGGGTCCAATTTTTATTAATATTAATCTCAAGGACGTTGAAACGTCCTTGATTAATCTTATACATTTATTTGGCGCTGACATCACAGGGAGACTCGGTGAAGATAGTAATGGAAAAAGCGCTATCAAAAATCAGTTACTATAAAAAGGGCAAGGACAACTCGAACTAGAGATTTGAATGAGGCAGCAGCATCAATATTTCTGGCTTACCAGCACAATGATTGCTACGTACTGTGTATACATACTGCGTATAGTAGGTAGCAATGTTTGATAACACATAGCCTATATTCTCAGAGGACATAAACAAAATATTACGTTCTAAATTCCTAAGAATTCTCACGTAGGCATTTTTTCTTTGTGCCTGAAGTTATTGTATATAATTTCATACAGTTGCATTCACAGTCAATTTTTACTTTTTATCACAGTTTCTTGGTTCAGACGTAGTTCACAAAGGTTTCCATTAATAAAGCAGAAATGTTATAAACTGTAAGTTATTGTTAAGCTTCAAGGTGTTCGAATCTTATAATGCAGTCATTATCAGTTAATAGCAATACGTTTGGAGACAAATTCACGCTAAATATTACATGGAAAAGGATTCATCCGAGCGAAAATACGTCGATTGTGACTAACAGTGTCCCATTATGAGAGATATTGATGTTATTATGTCCTTTGTCGATAGTCAGTTGTTAATATTATTTTGTAAGCCAATTCAACTTATACAGAGTGTTGCAGAAAGTAAACAAATTATTTCATTACAAAAATCTGGCATAAATTATGGTTTGTTTCATTGTTTTACATTACTTTGAAATTAAATACATTGTTTAGGTGTATATACATTTTTTTATAAACTTCATCCAATAATTATGTTACCATTTCAATCGGTTGAGTTTTGTTATCAATTAATAAACCCAATAAAAATATTTAATAACCAATACTTTTAAACTTATATAGCTACCTACTTGTAAGTGTAAGTGTCAATTTGTCAAAAGTGTCAAATGTAAGTGTACTTTACACGAAAAATTAGCATTAATGAAATAGAAATAAAATTCGTTTCTAAACAACGATAATTTACAGAAATATATCAACCTGTATAAATTTCACGTGCATCGTCAACAACAAATCAATAAGGGACAAAGGGCCATTTAATGGTCCTCATAGCTTTCAAAATGGAGACAAATTCGCTTTAAAAGGCAATTTTAACGCGTTTGTGATCTCAAGCGAAACCCATTATCATTAAATTATATCATTTAATTTTGATGATACAACAAAGATTGGACTTTAATATGAATTATTTACCAGGTGAATTAGGTAGAATCAATACCTTCGTAACACACGAGGCAAGATGTCCATGGTTGACTAAGACCATTTAACATTAAGTGAATTGCAGTCTAATTTGCTTACAAACTATATAAAACGTTATCAGTAATTCATTTTAACAACTTTCCAAATAAAGATTTTTTGACATTAATGCCGCTATTTGCCAGGCGCAAGAAACTGTGTACGGTTCGGCGCTATCATCACATAATATTCTGCCGCGCAACAGTTTTCTAATAACATTTATTGATTCATTCAGAAATGTGTAGTTCTCAGTCATACTTCAACTACTATCTCAGTACTCAGGGATGACAATTCATTAGAGGTCGACCTTTGGTGGGACTTTGGATCTTGGAGAGGCATGGTTGTTGGCTATACTTACACATGAAACGCACCTCTCAATCCTCAGCGGTAGCAACGTATCTGTGGTACCTCTAGTACAATTTAGTCGTATTTGATAAGAAATGTCTGTCGGCGGAAGTGCGGCATCCCATAACATCAGGGAGACTGCATGCTAACTTACTACTTCTTTAGCTAGCTTTTTGTTTTTATTGATGAGGGACGCGCTAGCGTGACGGTTGATGTTAGTTAGTTTTCTTACATAAGACATAATTTCACAAAATATTTCATCTATCTATATGAATGTTTCACTTAAATTGTTTAGTATTATATGATATTAAATATTACTTAAGGCTATGCAATTTCGAGCAATACCGGATATAGTTAGTGAACTAAATATTATTGTGAGGAAAGATTCGCTTGAGTAGCAAGAGTTATTTGTAAATCCTTTACAAGACTATCCTTAATAGCTGAGATATTCAACAAAGTATGTACCTACAACACAATAAGTGCTTATTTTCAACATCTGCTTAAAAGCTGAGAAAACATTCCTTGACATCATTTTACGTCAAAACGTCCGCGTTCCTAATACGCATGCTTTAAGGTCCATTGATATAATTATTGTCAAATGCCGTGCAAGAATTCTTGTACGCACGGATGATTTTGTGCACAAAATATAAAAATTATATACGCTTAAGAATCCAAATTGAATAGACGGTTGTACGTGATCGTCTTTCGGAGGCGATTCCGTTCACAAAGGGACGGGATAAAGCATCATATTTATTTCATAATAAATGACAATTATCGTAAATTGATTTCTGAGTCAACAATACACGCGCAGCTAACCAAACATTGGCCAGAAAGGTTCGGTCGTGTCATTGTTGAGATTTGAACTAAATAAAGGAAAGGTAAGATATCCTTCTTGTTACGGAATCGAGCACTGAATGGCGAAGAGGTTTGTATTTATTGTAGGTAAGGCAACAAATATGTACATACGAATTATATTTTTGGACGGTAAATAAATATAAGTATGGTATTTATATAAATAAGTACTGAAGTGGTTGGATGTTTACAAATAACATATACTGAGGAAGGTATGGGACAATTGGTAAAATAAGGTATAGGTACCCGGACATATTTACACACAAAGATTTCTTGATCCTCCAAGGTCGACATGGAGTAAAACCAGCACGGTGCATATTCATGACGTTAATTGTTAGAGGAGACCCATTCCAGTAGTGGAACAGTGAAGGCCTGTGATGATTTTGGTTCATAGGTACTATATACCATGAAATATTTTTAAACGTATAAAGTTCGCTAACTAGCATGCATTCCAACAGATGATAATTGGTCATTGACGCATATACTTGCGCATATATTTGCTGTACTTTTTTCTTTAACGTAGTATATATATTACGTTAAATTTCCAATTAAAAAATGAGGTCAAAATCGAAATTTAAACTATATTATATCTCAATAAGAGACTGAGAGAAAGTGAGAAAATTATGAGTTAGAATACTCTTTTTACTCCAGAATAGAGTATTAAGTTGAAACCTATCGTAAGTATGTTGTACCCGTATAACCATACATTCGAAGAGCTTAACGTTGGTTTTGTAAAGCAGAAGTGGACAGTGGAGTGGTTTTACCACTTTAAAATCCTTTTAAAGGAAATTTTGTATTTACAAGTTAATGGTGTTCGGGGTTCAAATTCAAACTTCGTAGTACTAACCCCAGTATGACAGTCTTTAAATAAGCTACCACTAATATTGATTGAAAATGTATGACGAATCAAAAGCCTTAGTCAGTTCATCTTAAATATTTCGCTGACGCGACTCGGTCATAATGAAGAAACTTGTTCAAATGTTCGCGACTTGTAATACAAACAGAACGAGTGGCCATCAATTTTAGACAATGACAGCTCCATTCTGTAACCACTTCCTAAAGATGTCGTTCGCGTTAAAAACTAAATAACGTCCAAAACCAGGTGTGGGGAGACAATTAGGGTATAATCACTACATTTGGAGTGCTGTCACGGAAATTCTAAGAACGGTATTGTTAGTCGCCACCCAGTAGAGAATGTTTGCAAACGGGCTGAATGAGCCTGGCCCAATATTTGCTTTACGAATGAACGAAACAATGCCCAGTGGGACAGTTAGCGTTTCCTTGCAAGACACGAACACAATGTTAAGGGTTGTTTTCGTAAAACCAAATACACCACAGGAATAAAATCCGTGCATCCGTGCGTATGGTACAGGAAAAGTATAATTTATACTTGTATACATAATTTAAATATTTAAATTACATTAGATTCTTTTGTTGCCATATTTTGTATTACATTTTTAAGTACAAATAAATAAATATTTGTCCATGTATCTTGTTTGTATTTCTATCTCTAATATTCTAGTGTTATCTATCACCTTATTATTAGATTTGTTAATTTTTCGTTTCCATTCATACGTAATATTATTACGTAATATTTAATGAACAAAACAGAAATATTTTTTCACTTAAGTATTAAATATTTTTATTCTTGTCTTTGACTCTTCATACTGTAAGACAGGAGTCGTACCTATATATTAATCATTTTTAGCATGGACCGTTCGTTGAAAGCGTACCTTAAACGGATCTTGGCGCGCACGGGCGACTATGTTTTCACGTTCGCGACAACTCCGCGGGAGGCTCGACCACCACCTCATTCCATTGTATCCTACTCAAATCCATTCTTCAAATCTAAATAAGTTATGCTCCCCATACGACACACTTAAATATATTATTCAAACTGAATAATTCAACACAGCACGAGCTTTGCAATTAAATGTCGTGAATTCGGAACATTTTTCGAAGAAATGGCATGTTGCGTTGGTTTTTTGGGAACTCTTGATTGTTCTTTTGTGACCATGTTGGTAAACTTGTTAATGTTTGAGACGTGCCCGTGTATCCAGTATTCGATTTATTGCTACTTACAGATTGCACACCTATAAATTAAAGCTAGATAGAATGGTTCAATGCTTTCAGTTTCCTCCTATGAATCATCTGAACCTATAATTTTTCTACTGGGCACGGGTCTCCTTACGCAAAGGGAAAAAAATTAGGCCAGAGATTAGCGGTAGACTTCATTCACCTTTGTGATTTTACAAACTCCTAGACTTGTAGATGTCCTCACGATTTTTTAAGTTTAAGTTTAGTTGTTACGAGGGCTTATTCTCAGATTACTCCGTTCTTTTGTTCTGAAAAGATAAGAATCTCTAACTCCGCAAAATTGTTAATAAAATTAAATACCTTTTTTTAATTCTCATCCTCCTCCGCAAGGTGTTGCGTCCAT
>DWNR01003736.1:0-11509 GCA_018250455.1 Polygonus leo | reverse complement strand
TGTCAGAACCGTGCCATTTGGCACTCAATACTTTCTGCCTACCCCGTTAGGGATTTGGCGTGAAGATGTGTGTGTGTATATATTAAGTGTTTTGCATAGGTATATTTGTAACGCTTTTATCCGTAAACTACACAACTTGTGATGTAATTTTGTATACACACTGCTCGTGATACAAAAGTTTATTTTGAATTTGAAATAGATGACAAAACTATGTTTCAACAGCGAAACCGCGGGTAGAAGCTACATACAAATAAATTAAATAATAAATTAAACCTTAGCTTAACAATAAACATTTCATGTAGAAAGCATGATGGAAGTTTACCATAGATGCGTGTAAAATATATCGTGGTATAGCGCGTTAATGACCCTTGAAACCCATTTCAGTATCAGCTCCATGACGAAGGTTCAACGTTAATGTTTCCACTATTGATTCAAAGCATATTCTGGCAGAATTATTAGATTATGATAAATTAAAGTGGTAATTTTCCGAAACATCGGTTCTTCGTTGATTAATATTCCCGATGAGCGAGTAGGTACTATCACGGGTCATCATCTCAAGACGTAATTGCACTCTTGAAAACAGCTATTAATAACCATCAGATAGATACCCTTGTAATTGGATTTACGTGAGGGAAATAATTTATCTATGTTGGGTTTTAGCGATCTATGCCCGCTGGCTGCCTAAAGCGGTATGAAACTGAAAGTTATAACATCATAATGATTGTTGGTGAAATTAATATTGGAACCAATAGTTATTATGTCTGACGAAGGGTGTAGGGTTAAATGTTCAAAGGGCACTATCAGAATGCACTATTATTATAAGCGCCTCAATATTCAGTTATATCTGATACGTAAGGCCAAATAGTAGATTTTTCTGTGGTAAATAAGTACCTAATAAAAGAGCCTCTAGTCCAATAATTCGCCATCCAGTACGTCCAAGGCCTTGTGATTTTAAATCAACATAGAGATTAAAATTCTATACGATATTAATTACGGACGCATAATAGTCCTGAGGACTAAGATTTATCGTTAAGAATGTCTATTTCATTCAGTTTGTTTTATGATTGATTTTGTTGTCACAGGTATTTATTGTCTATATTTAAATGATACTCTTTACATTTGGACCTATTTATTATTTTATTGGTTTGTCCCTTTCAAAACTCCTCTTTCTAATATTACTTATTCATTGATAGTCTATACCTTAGGTAGGTATAGATTAACAATGAATAAGTTGAGTATCTATAGCATATTTGTCGTTTTTGTTTCAAGTTCCACACCTACTACAAACGTGTCATACCAAAATTAGTAATGGAGCTAGTAAGCAAATCAGCGTCACATCTAACTCAGTGCACCTGCCTAGTAATCGTTGGAACAACAGAACATTCGTCATCGGCCGCAAATTATAGGAAAACAGAAGCATAAGCCAGTGAGCGACCGTCGTGAATGACAAATGGAATGTGAATGTCAAAATTGCAGCTATTTACAATACATCACGCTAAGCCGCCGGCTCCGTCTTGCGGTTCTTTGACAAATGAAGCTGTTTCCTCCAGCGTTGTAATGTATGCGGCTACCGTGCACAGTGCAAGTTATAAAGTGGTACGTGCCATATTTTTATCGTGTTTGTTTATGTACTTTGTTCTCCATAAGTACATACCAGATGTTTTTGCAATAAAAATAACGTTAAGTGTTGTTATTTTCTGTTTGCGCAGTCTTTTACCGCAATGTGGAATAAACTTTATTTTGCTTTCTTCAAGAATTCTTTAAATAAGGCGATGTATCGGTAAATCTGTGCCTAAATGTATTTCAGTCATGGTGTATAGTTTCATAGTAACGTTGCTAGTTGCACGGTTGCTCTTGGGTGTACTTATAAATATATTTGGATATGAATGCATAGAGGTTTTATATTTTACACGCAGATTTTGTTCAATGAACAGAAAGTAATGCCTGAATGCATTATGATTCACTTACGTTGAATACATAAGTTGTACAAGACGTAGAGTAGTCAAAGTATTCCCTTTAGAAGGAACGTACCTAAATTTCATAAAGTTACCTTCCAAGGACTAAGTTTGTATACACTTAATATGTAAAGTATATTCTCATATATCCCCTTCGTCTTTCCAACCCCTTAAACTGCTGCAGCATATACCATATACATACATTAATGCAGTCGTAGTCGAGCTATGAATAGTATTAGTGCGGTGGCCAAAACTGAAAAAAATGATCTATTGATATTTACTTATCATTCCTTGGAGGTGTTGCTTTTACTTTAGTATAAGTCTACTACTTGTATGTACGGTGGAATATGTGCTCAAATAATCCTACGTGAAGTAATTCTTGTAAAGTGATTTCGGTTGCGTTACGGTTACATGAATCTTTCGTCGTCGTCTCAATACCTAAGAGTGTGAACAACTTCAAGTTGTATACGAAACCCTTCTGAATTTGACCACAAATGTCTACGGGCGGCGATGACCATTTTGATCCACCAGACGTTCTACGAGCTCGTTTGCATGGTTTTACTATCAATTGAACCTTTAATGTTTTTTCTGTGTTACTTCAAGACATTCGATACAAGTGATTTGCAACCTTGAACTTTCACGTAAAATATAGCGAAAATGTGACAAAAATACACCAGAACAAAGAACCGATAACAGATCTCCGGTCCGAGCCGCATTAATACACAAATACGGATTTACATAGTACAGGGCTTACCGAGATGAATCCTGTAGATATGCGAAGATTTAAGTTCATGAAAAGTGCGAGATAAACTCCTTGAATGTAATGCAAAGCAATGCATACGATCTACGCTAGTACGCGGTAAAGTGGTTCACAGGCTCCTCACTAAAGTAAATCATTGAAGTCTTACTTCTTTTGGTCCGTTGGTAAAAGAATATGAGAGTGTATTTTTTACAATGCGCGCACATCAACATCTAAGATCGGCATCATAAAGTTGGCTAGTTATTGTAGGATGATTTTAAAATTATTTGCTTTGTTATGAAAAAGAAGTATAACTTCTTACACGCACGCACACGTATATATTTTTAAAAATTATTCGAGTTTTAATTGATATACAGAATTTCACGGTCTCTAACAGACAAAGACTTTCAAACAATCATGCTCATGGCATGACCTACACAAATTGAAATGTTGAATTCTACCAGAGCATATTATAAAACAGTTTACTACATACTTACATTGTATCTTTAGTATTTTTTGTTTCGGTAAATATTAATTCCCAATTATTGTTCAAGAGATATGTACATTGACGGACAGAAGGATGGACAGCGGTGTCTCAAAAATGGATCCTGTTTTCACCCTGTATGTACGAGATTCTAATAATATATTTTTAATATGTGGGTATCTATTATGTTTGTATCAACAATAAAAAGGTTTATAAAATAGTATAGGATAGTAAAATTGAGCTCAGAAGATACCTATCAAGACAAGTATAATAACCACGGGTTATAAAAATCTGGTAAACGTTCCAAGTGCCCATTGTATTAGTGGTAAACAGAACAAATCAACTAGCTAACTGTTTCGTTAATTATAATTATACTATTGTTATTAAACAGAAAAAGGTTTAATCGATGATAATCTAGATACAATTAACGGGATATACCTCGTCAAAAGTCTCCTTTCGTAGTTTTATAAGGCTGACGAAGTAAATTTAGTCAATCGTAACAAACAAGATTCAGATACACTGGCCAACACAGCAAAGGATTTGGCTGATCTTATTGGTAACCTCTTTACCTCGAACTCGACTCCTGACGAAACAGGGGTCACGCCACCTACCATCTTAGACTTAGTTAAATGCCCAATTTGTCCTCTTTTTAGCCCGGATTTACTGCACTAAGTCCCAAGTGTAGTTGGGTCTTTAATTTAGTCCGGAACTATTGCACTAAATCTCAAGCTAAGTTACTTATGCACTTATTTTATACGACAAAGGACTCACATAAATATTTACAACAATGTTGCATATAGCAACTTCGTGCCGCACTTCAAGTACTACGGAATTATGTTCAACACACTACAATATCCTTTTGTATTTATGAGACTACTTTGCATGCTTAGTTTAATTTATTATTAACAGGCAGCGCAATTACTTTCGTTTTATTGTAATTGGAATTATTGTAATACCTATTTAAACTGTTAGATTAAACTGGAAAAGATTAATGCTCTATTTATGGACAGTCTTCAAGCTGCATCTGAAAAACAAACTTTATTGATCTTTTAGAATTTAATACTTAAGCATTGTTGTTGCATCTACACACATACCTACAATTTAAGACATAGCTTAATACGATACAAAAAATCTTAATAGATTTCTACATATTGAAGCTCGTATAATTTAAAGGCAAAATAAGCTAGCCACTATAACTGAATAAATTTTGGTACCAGGATAGGGATTTTGTGACAAAATTGTAATAAAAGCTTTGTTACTAGACTAGAATACCTAACGTGTCGAGTAAATTCGTAATAAAATTCAAATATAAAAAACGCGATATTGTTATACAGATAAAGAAACGTAATCCGATCTTAGTAGATACGTGCCAACAGTTTAACTAAACAGTATCTATAATTTTATAACAGTTTGAGGTATAAAAAATAAAATACATTTACGAATATACTAGGTAAATATATTTTATTCAAAATCTACAATTTCCTGCTACAAATAGTTTTAAAAACGAACAATTCTTATAATAACCGTTACCTATTTTAAGTCTTAATGTATTACGTTTAGATATAAATTTCCTTTGCTTGAGGAACATTGACGCTAGGTTAGTTTTTGCGAAAATGAATTTAAGTAAAAAATAATCACAAAGATGTAACAAAAAATGGCTTCTGTTACAGAAAAATAGTATTGCCGTTGATAGTTAGTACGAAAAGCGAAGTCCCGACGGACGTTATCTTAATATAGTTACTTGTTGCGAGAGAAGGAGAAACCCGCACATGCGCTGTGACCCTCATTGATTTTTCTTACTTTGACAGTTCAACCTATGTTTTGAGCTCCCACCCGCGTTCCCACAACAAAGTAAACAAAAAATATGGCTTTAGACTTTTCTGCTACGTATAAATTGCTAGTTTTAGGCGATTCTAATGTGGGGAAAACTTGTATAGTGCACAGGTATTGCGACGAGAGATATTACGATATTTACATATCCACAATAGGTGAGTGAAATATTTATTTTTGGCTTTACGATCCTTTGTCAGTCAGGTGATTTCTGTTTTAGATTTGCTCGGTTCGTAAATACTTGGATTGTAGTAAGTTTTGCGGTTACATAATTATGGATACAATAGGCTATAATAAATTACGCTACTCAAAATATTTATAGATGTAAGGAAGTTCTTACATTTTTATTGCATGCATTGTCTAACGTAGGTACCGATTGATTTAATTAAGTACCTTTACACATTAATATTATAAAACTTGTTTATTAAATTGAAATGAAGAGTAAAATACGTAGGTTTTTACTTGACTTAACTCTCTTTGTGTTGTACAAGTATGCAATTTTCTTATTTGTCGAGTTGAAGAACCTTGCCGAGTTTCATTGTACTTACGATTGTCTGCTACACAAAAATATTAATTTGGATTAAATGTTTTGTTAATAAACTGAAAATGTTTATCAGATTTTTCGTTGTATCTTATACATCTATGAATTTACATTACATCAATGTTAAACACGTTAATTTTCTTAACGGTGCTAAACTGTCTTAATAATTAGTATAATTTTACTATTAGTATAATTAAGGCAGTTAAGATGTTAAAAGGAGCAAAATATTTATACCCTACCTGATGTTAATGTCGCTTATTAAAGCAGGACTTTAAGACAGGCGTCCTGTCAATTACAGATGCATTGTTACTTCTGAAGAGTACTGAACACTAAGATGGAATGCCTTGAATATCTGAGGGGATCATATCTTATTTATAGTGTACCTCAATATGTTGCACTCTCTTTAAAGGCACTTTATATAATTTAATGTTTACAGTGTTTGTATACTATCACGTGTAAAATTACAGGCATCGATTTCAAGCAGAAGATCATTAATCTGGATGGGGTGCCGATCAAATTACAAATATGGGATACAGCTGGGCAGGAGAGGTTCCGAACTCTCACCACGGCGTACTACCGAGGAGCTATGGGCATTATCCTGATGTACGACATCACCAACTTGGAGTCCTTCAACCACTTATCCTACTGGCTTCGCAATATTCAAGAGGTAAGTTTTATTTCGTAGTATTTGATAGTACACGACAGGTGGACTACCTGATGGTAAGTAGTTACTGCCGCCCATTGACACCAGTAATCCTCATTTGATCATAGTTGCGTTGCTACTCATGAGGGCTAAGATGTACGCCTCGTGTATAAGTATAACCGGCAACCACGCCTCTCCAACCGAACCGACAACGACAACTCGAAAACCGAAGCACCAGAATTGTTTCACGGAGGAGGATTAGGATTAGGAGGGCGGCGATGGTACCTCCCCGGTCGAATTAAACGAGTTCTACCTTCTGGCAAATGATACAGCATTCGATGTATTCTGTTTAAGGGTTGTATACTTACTTTAAAAGAGTCAACGGCAACTATTACTAAGATACCACGCCGACGGTGTATCACAGGGTATCTCTTTAACTGTAATAGGTAGAATATTTGAATTTAAAATAAAAAAGGAAAGTTATTAATTTAACGATTACGCTATAGCGACTATTTAAGTACTTCGGTACAACACCATCAATTTTATAAAGGAAGAATTTATGTATAAATTTACAACAAAACCGTTTCAAATACTGCTTATGGTATGGAACCCCTCTTTTTCGAGCCCAACTCGCAATTTGCTGGTTATATTCGACCCAATTCGTATTACGACATAAATAATAAGTCCCTAATTTACGTTTAAATTCATTAAGCAATAAGTTGTTTGAGCCAACCTATATATCCTCATTTTTATTTAACATTTTTACATACTTTCTCGAATTAAAATGACCTGAATTGGACCAGTTTTGACACAATGTTTGTTAAACCTAAATAACCCTAACAATTTGCGGGAATGTAATTTGTGGTCGTTTTAGCACTGATAAAGATTTCGGTAAAAGTGAACTGTTAAAATACATTAGCATTCAATCGCCATATGGGCAATCTTCGTATGAGTAAGTGGTATTTAAATATTTGGAAACAGTTGCACTTGCGCCCAATTTTCAAGTATCAAGGCATTTATTGACGGACCGCATCTGGCCTTACATGCAAAGGGTGCAAACTTTGATTCCCAGTCGGAGATTAATCTGAATAATTAATTTGAAGTTCGTTCTGAAATACCAAGAGTATTTGTGTATTTTGTTTTATGTGTATCATAGGTACCCGCAACAGGCAAACCCAATCGCAAAAGTCCATGTAGACCATGTAGTCAAATCAAGGCATCACATGACGGAAGACTAAAGAACATTTGCATTTAATCTCATTTCGCATGAGTAAAATGTGGTATTTATTCAAAATTAAGGACACGCCTTGGATTACAATAGACAGGAAGTTGATAGTATCATTGTGATAATCAAGCGTGATAAATTCGGTTTATCCGTTCACTTTAGGCCTGTGTTTCGGAACCAAATTTAAGTTCGAATTTGGTTATGAAACTTGAAACCATGTGAAACAAAGAATATTATGTTTTTAAATCAGTTGTACCTACGAAGGCTACTTGTACCTATTTTTACTCGACTGTGGTTGCAGTGTAGTTCGACTGGGTTAGGTACCCAAAGAAATTCTTTTGTTTCACATGGAGAAACAGGTCTTCAAAATCCTAGTCTTCAAGAGTAGCGTGTTACTTCGATATACTGTTGGCAGGTAGAACTTTAGCCGTAATTTAATTTCATATGTCCTTGAGCAACTTTACCACCAGAGTCGACTCGTTTAAGCTCTCCACACACTATGTACATCAACTAAATAATAATACCGCATCTGTGGTCCACTTTGGTTAGTTATGGCAAACCTATGATGTCAACCACGTCTGTGGGCAGCAGAAACCACCGGCTAGGTCGATCGATTTGCTATTGCAGTTTAAATTAGATAAAGTTTGTTTATCACATATCTATTTTTGTTTTTTTCAGTATGCATCCCCCGATGTGATCAAAGTACTTGTGGGTAACAAATGCGATGTCAACGAGAACCACCGTGCTGTTCCAAAGGAGAGAGGCCAAAAGGTAAGCAATAAGTTTTTACCCAAATTTGAATTGGAAAAGTAAAGAAAATCACAACGTTTATTCATACAGAAGTACACAAGCAGAATGTATAAAACGTACCTATATTTTAAGAATGATTATAATTTTATTATATTGACATACTCGGTAGCTATATTTGCATAATTCGTCGATAGCATTGTTTTTAAACTAACGTCTATCTGTTTGTTACTAAAGCTGCACATGTAAATTAAAGTTAATCACATTTTCAACTGGGTATAATATAGGGTAGGTAGGTATAAGTTGAATTTTTATGACGCGTTTGGACATAATATGGAATCGCCTAATCCTTTATTGCCCGTATCTGCGAAGACAGAAACTGAATAAACGCAACACATCCATCATAGTCGTTGAAGACGTAATAAACGTCAGGAGATGCGTCTTTTTATAGGAGGTCTATGACATCATCATTATCCACTCTCGTCAGCAATGTTAGTAATGACTGGTCATAAGTAACATTCTTCGAATGCTTAACCACGTCGAATAAAAAATGATACACAATCATATTTGATGTGGTGTGTGATCTTTACGTAGGTGTCGTTAACTAGACGGTGGAAGTTTCAAATGAAAATGGAGAAGGCCATTTGTGTAGACTTGCCATCCTCTTGAGATTTCCCACACGCATAAGGATGGGTTCAGATTTAGGGAATAAGCTGCTGCTGAGCTGCTGAGCAGCTGCCACGTGCATTTAATGTTAGCCCATTGCCTCTGCGCCGTTCGATCGTGCTCATAGGACTGTGCGTAAAGGGTGCTAAAGATTTAAAAAGAGATTAAATTATTTTCAAATAACTTCATAGGTTCTATTATTAAAAATCTATAAATTCGCACTTAACAGTATAAACGTCGAGCTTGGACTAGCCCAACTAAATCTTTCTGAGTTAACTCGTGACCAATAAATAAGTAATTATCCAATCATATAGGATTCTCATATGGTATTACAAGTAATTATAATTTTTGCTCTTTTAATTTCAGATTGCAGATGATTTTGATATGCCGTTTTTCGAAGTTTCTTGTAAGAGCAACATAAACATAGAAGAAGCTTTTCTTACACTAGCTAGGAAAATCAGAGAATACAGAGAGACCAAGGTAAGTTTATAGAGTTTCAAAAAGGTATTTTTTGAGGTGCGCTAGAACCTAAAATATACACAACTATAAAATAACTACATCCTAAAATTATTTTAAGAGTTTTCAAATGTAACACCTTTTTGATCATTAAAAGTCATATATTATTGAACCTCACACGAAAAGTACAATTACGAGAATCAGTTTTGGCCTTAGTTGCAACTAAACCAGCCGGTATTTTTTTGCCAATAACGTCTATAAATACTTAGCAGAATAGTAACTATACATTTAAACAGCACTTATGCCGCTATTTATTCTTCTTAATAAAACAGTTTAATAAAGGTTTAATAACTTACTGACATTCAAAAAGATGTGTGAAGAATGTACTTTAAATAAAATATTTTGGTATAAGTATTTACTTTTCAACTATAAATAACCACATTTAAACTCTGCTGTATTTTATTTCCAGGCCGATGCATTCGAATTGAAAGAAAGGGATAACGTGATCAAGCCTTCTGAATCCGAAACAGACGTGTCAAAGTGTAGTTGTTAGCCATTTAATTGTCTTTTTCAAAACACATCAAAGCAAATTGCAACAGACAGGTTGAGAAAATCATCGAAATGGGAAAATGGAAAACGGGCTTCCAAAACAATAAATTCATATTTATTGTTAAAACATCAAGTAGTTTTAGGACAGCCCGCCTCAATCAGTATTAATTTTAAAAATTAAATTTAAGGCGACGATAGAGAAACAATTGAAAGTCGTTGAAGAATTTTCTTAAATAGACAATATTGAAAATCTTAATAAAATAGAGTTCAAAGCCAGTATTAAAAAAGAAAAAGGCATTTGTAAAAAGAGATGAAGTATGATCAATCGTTATCAATAAATTAATCGGTATGTGATCGGAGTGGAAAAGAAATTTGAAGGACGAAAGTAATTTTGGGGAATGGGAATCTTAACGAAATTAACTAGGCAAGAGGCAATTTATTAAAACTCACTATTCTAAATTTTTTTGCCAGATATTTTTGCGTACGATGTGTAACACAACACATTTATAATTTAATACTAAAAGAGAGCACTGAAGATGGATAAGAAATTTATGCCTAATCTAATGAAGACATAGGCAATGCGCGTGCGGAGTTAACGTAGATGACAGAAGAATCAATGAGCAGTCTGTTGTAAATATGCTTTGATTTAATTTTGCTACATCTGAGGCAGAGATAGTTCGGACCAAAAGTAAGATTATATGAAAATGTTGGATATAAGAGAAATGTACGCGAAAATACAATACAAATTTAGTCTAAAGATTGTTATTAATTCTGTACCTCAGATGTAGATAAGCGATTAATTTTGAGTAATTAATAATTAACTAAGAATAAAGTAGAACATTCGAGTTCAGCTAGGCTGGCGCAGCAAGGAATCACATAGATATATTTATTTCGGTCTGGTTTACATTTTTAGTAGACGTTATTTTTTCGTTTTCGTAGTATAAACGTAGCTAACAGGCTACCCGTACGACCTATATGATTGAAGTCGTACCTACTGAAGATGGTGTGTGTTGGTGAGTCGAGGGATTGAAAAAAAGTAAAATCTGCAAATACCTCTGATATATTGTTATTACCTCATAGTAATAACATTTCAAATCCATCTGCTCTTTCAGGCTACATAGAGCCAAAAAACAGTTGAAAATTATACTTAGGTACTTCAAAAAAGTATTAGGTGAAAATGGTTTATTTTAGACATGTCTTCGTGTTTCCTTGCTTCGAAATCCTAGGCTTAGAGACTGTATAATGCACGCTTTGCATAAATTCGTGTCTAGTAGCGTGTAACACCTGTCGACTGTCGCAATATTATCTAAAGGGCTAAACACAATCATGTGTTTCGCACTTAAATGCACTGCAAAATGTTAGTATGGTAACTTATTAGGCGTTTCGTCAAGAATTTTGTATTCATTTGGCTTGCTTGTATATCTCGAACAACTATAGCTCATTGGAGTTTATCACTATAATGTATCGACGATAACTATTATCAAAAGTAGAAGAGAAAGCAAACTTTTACAAAAGAATTCGGAAAGGAGCCAAGGCAAATGAACACGAAATCCAGAGACGTACGGTTATATTACAATTAAGTAGATACAGGGGATGATTACTCATATTCAAGAATTACTCGAAGCTTGATCAGTAGGCACATAAAGTTTTATCTGTGTCTGTGTAGTCTGTCTA
>DWNR01003735.1:0-11512 GCA_018250455.1 Polygonus leo | reverse complement strand
TCTTCTTAGTTGAAGGTCAAATAATTATGAAAAAAAAATGGGACCAACTTTGGACCATGACCTACCTAACAAAAAAATAATTATCAAAATCGAGCCACTCCGTAAAAAGCTATGCGTGGTCATATATAAAAAAAATATATATATATACACGTCGACTTGAGAACCTCCTTTTTCTTTGAAGCCGGTTAAAAATAGATGTACTTCAACTAGAAATAAAAAAAATGTTTATAAGTTTCAAGTAAGTGCCTAGTGTATCAGGATGGAGATGTATACATCACACAGAAAAACTTAGCATATCTTGTTGTATGAATTTGTTTTTATATTATTTTTAATGATATATTTTGTTTTCATCTCACAGGGGAAGCAAAGGTCACAGTGGCACCCTGCTACAAATTTACACAATGTCCAGACAACCTGAAAACTATCTATGATGATGCATATTATTACGAGGACTCTACTCAAGAATCTGTGGAATCGGTAAAAGATAGTAAAACTCAAGAAGATCTACCGAAAATTGAAGTTAAAACTACAGGTGAAGAAATTAAAGAAACAAAGAAAGAGGAGAACGTAAAAACAATTAGTAAATCCGAGACTACTCAAGTTAAAGATTTAGGTTTAAAGGATTCAGAAATGAAGACTGATAAAACCGATGAGATGGAAAAATTAAATGATTCTTCTAAAAAAGAGGATATAAATGTGTCAGATAAAGAAGTCAGCAAAGCAGTGACAAATGACAAATTAGTCAATAAAAATAGTACAGAAAACCAAGAAGTTAAGAATTGTGTAATTGGCAATAAACCCAAAAATGCAACAAAAGACGTTAAAATTTCTACAAAGGAAACAAGAGATATTAAGATCAATAAAAATACTACAAAAGACACTGAGGCCAGTAAAAATGATACAATACAAATTTGTGTCAATAAAAATAAACAAAAAGACGTTGAGCCCACTAAAAATGTGATAAGAGACAGTGAGAACAGTAAAAATGTGACAAAAGATGTTGATGTTAGTAAAAAGGAATCAAAAAATAATGAAAACAATAAAATAGTCGCAAAAAACACCAATATCAATAAAGATGTAACAAAAAGTACAAATACAACTGCAGATATATTGGATGATGATGATTATGAAGATTATTTAGAAACTGAAGTACCTCAAAATCAATTTGATGATGATGAAGAATTGGATGATGAGGATATCTTGGCGCTGATGTCAGAAGGAGTGGTGCTAGATGAATGCAGTGGCTCCGATGATGAAAGTTGAATAAAATAGTGATTATACCATTAGTAATAATTGTATATTAAATACAACTGGTCAGTCAATATTATAATTACATGATGTATCTTTTGTCAATAAATGAATTAAATATAATAAATTAACTTTTCTTTCCATTCTGTTAGATTTAGATTATAGTTCCTTATACTGACAATTTCACAGTGTAGACAACGATGGATGGGTTCAAACATAGTCATAGTTTCAGTTTCAAGATTTTGATGAAATTGTAAAAAAAATATATATCAGAATGAATGAAAAAAATGTTACGGTTAAGGAGCTCCATAACATATGGTTGTGAATATAAAAAAATAAATAAACAAATGGGGTGAGCTAAATAAAACCGTTTAATAAAAAAGCGATATAGAGTTTTGGAACATACATGAAAAAAACAATACTATAGACACTAATTGTTTTATTTAAGCTAATTATCACACATTTTATTTATTTGCCAATAAATTGAAATATCATCTTGAGTATTTTGTGTTTAAATATGACAATAATTTCAGTGATGAAAACAGCTAAAAGTATTATACTAATAATAATTTATTGTGTTGCTTCTGCAGTATCCATAACCTCGTCTTCAACCTGTAAGTAAACAGAATTATAATTATGAATTGTTTTATAATAATAGTGTTTAATACTTTAAAACTTTAATCGAAAGTAACTCTTTTATCGAATTTACTTTCGTCAAAAGAGTTTACTTACTACATAACATTCGAGGAAAATCAAACACACTCAAATCAAATAGTTTTATAAAACTTATGTTTATAAATGTGTAGGTATGTAGTAATTTTATAGTCTATTCGACTTAAATTTTAAAAACTATATTGTTATCGCTATTTTTTTCTTAGGTTATTATTATTAGATTTTTCCTAGTACTAACATTCATAGCATATCAGAGTTTGAAATATAAAAATAAGCGGTTTTAATTTTGAGCAGCACGCAACAAAGAAGATGCTCTTCTTTTCTTTGGGGCAGCAGCAGCAGCCTTTCTTTTCTCCTCCTCAATCCAATCAGCTGTATCGTAAACTTCTTTTGAGGCTACCTGTTAAAATGTGCGAGAGAAGTTGGGATTAGGATAAGGAAGAAGGGGTCTGGAAAGGGATTTCAGGGTCATCATTGTAAGTGAACTATTCGATTCAGGGATAAAGTTAATAGGTCAACATCACAAAATAAACAAAAAAGCATATCTATAAATATCGAGGGAGTACAACATTGGTAATTGTAATATGTATTTTGTGGGGTGGCGTAATCATCAATATTTCATTTACTCGACTGAGACTGTGAAATATTGTGTAAATAAATAATATTGCCGATATAACGATAAATTGAATTTGCCTTCATGTGACTCTATGAACGCAAGAGAAGCAAACAAAGAAATAAAGTTAGGCTAGAAAGAATAGAATCCAAGTTTAAAAGTTAAAGAAACAATATATGACGCTGACATTTTGACAACTTGAGGCTGACGTTTTATTTCACGGCATTCCTTTTCTTTAGCTTGTTGCAGGCGTAATTGACTCATCGTAACGGAAATTTTTATAACGATCGTGTTGATTAATATTATTTCGTTTCTGTGATATATATCAGTATTAGCACGAGTTTTATTCTTTCAATTTATTTGTTTTAAACCAAAAATGCGCGGAAACGGTAGCGGTAGGGGACGCGGGCGCGGACGAGGCCGCGGTGGAGCCGCCGGCAGCGGACCGTTGGTAACCGACCATATAGAAATCAAAGTAAGTTAAATCCTATATTTTATTACAATCGTTATACACAACGACGAAAAGACCTCAAAAAGTTATAAAATTAAAGGTATTGGGATTACTTGATACGTCATCTGGTTTTAACGAACAAAGAATCAACTGATGACCGTTATTTTGACCCTAAAATACAGTAAGAAGTTATCATTAATTACTCTGTAAATGTGCTACATTCCGTGTTATATTTAATACAATCAAATTAAGATGTATAAGTAGTTAACATTAAAATATAAATGACGACATACATATAACATGTATGGGGTCATAATCAAACGCAAATATATTTATTTTAATATACTTAAGGCTAAAATAATTACTACCTCCCTTTAATTTTTACTGGCTCAAGAAAACTTGAGCCTATTGCAAACACTAAATGCACATTAAATGCAGAATGATAGACTTCAGACACAGTATAGATTTTTTTGTATGATTCTTGAAAATGAAGGTTACCTAAATGTTTTCTTTCACTTCACTATGACACAATCAACATATTCACGTCTGGTACGGATATATAAAACGCAAAACTGATTAACTGACTGATATATCAACGCACAGCCGAAACTACTGTACCTAGAAACTTGACATTTGGTACAGGGGTTCATTTCATGATATAAGTGAGCACTAAGAAAGGATTTTTCGAAATTCTACCTCCAAGGGGTTTTCGACATCTACGCGGACGAAGTAGCAAGCAAAAGCTAATACTAAATAATGAGAGACATGGCATGGGGTTTGAATACTGGCCCCCAGTTTGTAAGATAGTCCATCCTTTTCTCAACAGTTTCATTTTTTTACTTGCGACATTTAAGAGGAGGTGCAATATGTGGTACATATCATCTGAGAATATGGAGATTTTACTTTATATATTTAACTCTGCAATTGACGTATGTATGATTTTTCAGAATCTTGATAGAGAGCTTCAATTTCTGAGACGTAAGAGACAAGTTGTCCAATATGAACAAAAAGTTCTTAGTATGCAGTATGGCATGGATCGAAAGGTAAACTTATTTTTACTTATACACTAATTTTCAATTTGTAATTAAAAAATTGAGATCATTAATCAAAATTAAATATAGCCTATATTTTATTTGGACAAACTATGAAAGTTGAACATTATGTTTTACATATGTTTTGTCACAATATAGATCTTATTTAAGTACTTTTAATAAAATAACTTGTTTTTACTTGTATCTATTATTATCAAAATTAAATTATAACTTCTGGTGACTTGACAACAACTATGTGACCCCCCACTGGCGCCAAAGCTGGATCCGTTCTTGATCGAGCTAATAATTTTGTGTCAGCGATAAGCCAGATACTTTTGGACATACTAACTTACATGTGATTGTATGAATGAATTAATTTATCAGACAATAAAACCTGTATATGGTTCATGCAAAGCAGTTCCATTATTATAGTTTTTTCAAACACATTATGTTGGGTATGATCGCATTTTGTTATTGGAAAATATGGTCACACTTCTGCTGTGTCAGTCTTCAGACATAGCAATACACTGTGGTCTAAAGAACTTTAATTTAGGTTGATTACAGATATCAATATCGCAATTACATCATCACCATGTGGACAGCTGGCTCATATGCCATTGTAGCATATAAATTAAAAATATATATTTGAAATTCACCTGTGGCTGATCTTAGGTACAAATTCCAATTTTCCTGTTTAAAGGTGTTTACAGATCTCTAAAAGTGGAATATGACAATGAGTTACTTCAATCCATTTAAAATAAAACCACTTCATTTTCAAATCAATAGGCAATACTGAAAGTTCTTGATAGAAGAAAATTTACGTTTAACATTATTTACACTTTTATATACAGTGTTACCTATTTGTATTCTTGTATCCATCAAATATTCCCACCACTATCAATGTTGACCAGAGATAACTATTTTTAAAAATATATTTTAATCCACCATAGGAATCCTTAGCTAAGTGGTTAAAAAAGACTAAATAAATAAATTTTGAAGCGATAACTCTTTCTTGTAGGTATAATGGAAGCTTTTCATACATGGTCTTTGTGGCCCATGGTTTGATACATTTGTGTTATGATAGAAGGATCATAACATCTTTTTTTTCAGGTTAATTTATGCCTGTGAATGTTTATTCCCAAGCCATGTATAACTAATGACTTCAGAGATTTCTTCTAATTCACATTCACTTTTTTAATATGTTTACTTGCTTCTTGTAAAATGTTGACTGCCATTATGCCCATACACAAATGTCATATAGATCTCCCAATGTTATTTTTCCCTTAATGCCTTATTCCCTAAAATGAAATTCTTCTTAACAAAAAGTAAGTCTTATTCCCTCCTGAATCATTTATTCTCCATGACTAACTTGGAGGGGAAAGTCTGTTTTACTCTCAAGTCCTTCTTGTAGATGTAATAAGATTAAAGATTGGTAAAGATGATGACATTTTTACAATACTTAGTTCAACTAAGACAATACAATCACACCTATGTCTGTTATACACGGGTTAAGTACGGAGCACTTTCAATTATGTTTACTGCTCATTATTAATGTTGGTTCCAAAGAACCATAGTTCTAATTAATTACATACAACAACGTAAAAATTAATTACGTAATTAGTAACGAAAGTAAAGTATGCTTTACTACCGTTACTTCAGAAAATATATTGATAGCTTGTTTTCCTTTACAGTCAATGACTGTTATAAGAAACCTGAATGCCAATATATTATTTGAACATGAGTTCAGGAAAATCACTATCTATTTCATTAACATGTAATAATTTGATTAGTAAATATTTTTGCAGTAAGTAAAAATATTTTTATCCTCCTATTTTTAAAACATATTGGTATGTTTTTGAAATGGATAGGGATTTTATTTAAGTGTTGTTAAAGGGTTTATATTAATTTTGTTATAAATGTAATATTAATCTACTACTTATTTACAGGCCATAAGAATTTATGTAATTGTAAAGATTGCATACAATTCAAAACATAATAATGTTAACATTACTATTGTTATATTCAATTATGTTAACATTATTAGAATCTAATTTGGCAATTTATAATTGAATTTCAGAGGCAGCTTGATTACGAGCAACCCAACCGTAATGGTCCCAACATGTACGGAAATGACTGGCAGTCATCTCCTCCCAAGCGTTTCAATGCTTCGCAAAGGAAACCATGGGGGGATGCAGGGCCAAACTATCCCAGATCGTCTAATCCAAATTCTAGGGAACCACCTTCCATGGACCTCAACAATATCCCTCCCCTTTTTAGTAAAAAAGTGGAAATGCCGCGTGGCATGGTCCCTTTCAATCAAATGGTAACGCCGCTTCTCAAGCCGGTCGTGCACCCCATCTTGAACAAGACTATAACGGTTCGAAAGGACTTCAATCCCCCCAAAGTAATGAAAAGCAGGCCATTCCCACCCAACAAGCTAAATTCTTATCCTCTACAGCAGCGTAAGAATTTAATAGGGAAAGCGATGTCGAAACCCGATGGAAGACCGAAGCCACTAGTTCTCAGCGATGACGTGGTGCCGACCCAAAAAATGACCGGTCGGTTGGAGTTGGCTTTAGGGAGCCTCGTAAAAGAGCTTAGAATTGCGAACGCTGACAACAAGCCATTCAAGTCGTTGGTAGGATGTGCAGGTCCCCTCCGACTCTTGAAACAGGCGATCAGGGAACGAATTAGAAACGTCATGATAAACCAACCCGTCGGCTCCGTTCCTGATATCACTAAAAGATATCGTCAGAAGTATTCAGAGGAGCATGACAAAGAGCTTGTCGATTTAGTGTTAAACACTAAAAATTCAAAACCTGTGACTATGGTAGAATCAGGTATATTTTGTCATTCAATTTCTTCTATAAATACATTTTTAATGCAATTATTTCGTTCACAAATGAATCCTGTATTCATTTATGAATGTATTATGCATGTTATAAGTTTATTGGTGTTGTTGGTATGTTTCCTTAGTTCATTCACAAGTACGATTATTTCAATGTAACACTGTTGATTCTATACCATGGTATTGAAAACCACTGAGTGATAATGGTACAATTGTGTTACATTTTGTTTCGGTTTGTATTTAAACCTTATAAATTTGAGCTCAACGAATGTTTAGCTAAATTTTTTTTACTGGTGGTGGAACCGGCAGACGTTGTTCAGTCAATAATTGTATTAAAATCAAATTGAGATAAAAACCATCCTATTTTTCGAGTTGGTCCAGCATACATAAAAGTGTAGAATTTCATTAAAATGGGTTGAGTAATGTTTAGCTTGGACGAACATCGTGATACGGGATTTTACACAATAAGATTATATCTATTGTTTCAGAATTCACCATAAACTGTTTTGTTCTCGTAACACAAGTTTATTTTGCACATATTTATGTGCTCTTATTTACTTTCAGTAGGAACAGTTCCAGATACATTTATACTTCAAGGCTTGCCCGTTTTAGTTCATCTTCACCCGTTCACCGTTTTTGCTACCTTTGCATCCAGCGATCATACGCTGTCTTCTTTTAGACATCAATTATGACTGTACAGTCATACCTAGTAACTATAAAACCTTCTTAGACGTATTTGATACACGGCTGAAAATTCTGTAACCCTACAAGAACATGTTCCTTAATTTTAATAAATAACATTTTTTACCGTTTATAACTTCTTCTTGTTTTATTTCTTATTAAGCATAATATTTGCAGGTGGGCCTGAGGCATTCTTTAAAGCAAACATAACACCCATAATGGAAAAGAAGCTGGAAGAAATGTTTTCAAATGTAAGTTTAGTTCAAGATAAATATTGATTTGGAAATTTGAAGAGGTCTGTATTTTACATGTATTTCATGTTTTTCAGCTATTGAAAATGTATAGCAGTAATCGCTGTAAGACTTACTTGTCTTATACGAAAGCGGTTGCTAAGATTGATAAACCTAACCAAAAAGACACCACGGTAGAAGATGAAAAAGCGCGATCAGAGAATGTTCAAAAACTCCTCAGGAGCTTGACTGGAAAAATGATTACTGTTGAGGAGCAAGATGCTCTTAATTCATACTATACTGAACAAATAGAAAATATACTAGATGAAAAAATACCACAGGCCTTGCCTAATTACATTAAAGTAAGTATTTCGAATATTTGTTGAAAGGCAACATTAATTAGGATGTAAAATTGCTTAATAAACACATATTTTATTTTCATTACTATGAGATGTAAAATTTACAAGTATTTATTTCAATGTGCCATGTAACGTTTTCAGTATTGTACACAAATATTTGATTTGGATGAAGAATATAGATCGGTGAAAATAATGGCCCTCAAACGGCTTAAAGAAGATCACAAGAAAGCTGCAGCACAAGCTAAGAAGGCAGAGAATCAGCTAACTGCTGAAGGACAGACGAACAATGAAGCAGGAAATGAAATGGAAGAAGATGAATCCAATGTGAAAGATGAAGAAGGAAATGCAGAGAATATTGATAAAGAAGTAACTGAATCCAATGGATCACAGGGAGAGGAAACAAATGAGGATGATGAAGTATTGGATACAATGGAACCACAAGAAGAGGAAAATAATGAAATTAATAATGAAACATCAAATACAGAATCTCAGGATAAGGAAAATGATGATATTAATAATAAGGTATCAAACACCAAAACTCAGGAAGAAAGTATTAAAAAAGTGGATACTGAAACTTTAGACAAAAAAGTACTACAGGAAGACACAAGCACTAAACATATTTCCGCTGAAGTAACAACTTCGGTCAATAAGAAAGCTGTTGAGGTGACATCTGATAAGAAAGACGTCAATGTTCCGGCAACGCCAACGCCTACTAAGACCACACCATCTTCGGCTCGCGGATCTCCCATGACACCATCTACTCCTTCAGGCCAGGAATTGCCATACTATGTGAAGGTACATTAACACACTATAAGAATAATCAATAAAGTTATTGTCAACTTAATTTAATTCGGTTTATTAAAATTTCAGCTGATCGGTCGCCCAACTTTGCCAAGCAGGGCCGTCATATGCGAATTCTTGAACAAATATCGTCCGAAATCTATCAAGAAACACAAGTCTTGTAACAATTTGTTAGTCGTTGGATTTATTGATCGGGATGATTATAACAGTATTCTTACGGCAAACGAAACTGTCCTCGGTAACAGATTGACTTTCTTTAATAAACACATATAATAATATAACTCAGTGTACAATATTTTGACTCAATTTATCTAATTCACAGGAGATATTACGATCGCCATAAAAGCCAGTGAGCCGGTCAATCGAAACAATGATTCTCAGAAAGAAGTTAAAGAGAACAAAAAAGACGAAGTCAAAGAAACTGCGAAGAAAACCGGAAATGGATTGGATGGGAAGATAAACGATTCGGTGACGCCAATTAAAAAGTCAGATGCAGAAATCGAGAGTGTAGCCAGTCAAAATGGTGATGAGAATAAATCAGCTGCAGCATCTAAAGAATCCAACAGTGACAACAATGAAACTCGTCAAATTGAATCTATCAAAGAGGTTGATGAAAAGGAAGGAGATGAGTCTGATAAAGCTGATAAAGGCCCGAAAGGCAATGTAAAAGAGAGTGGAAGGTCTACTCCAGTAAGATCGTCGTCACGCTTGGCGAATGTGACGCCCAGCACGATTAGAACTCGACGGGCTAGCCGCCTCATTCAAGAATAAGGTTAACTACAATTTCTTAATTTTTCACTACTTTAATTCTAATCTTAGAAATATTTATTATTGGTGTTATATAAAAGAAAAGACATCACAAACAGATCTAGAATGTATTCAGATCATATTTTTGACACTTCTCTAGACGAGTTAGAACATTCTGATGAAACAAATATGTATGTCTATTTTCAGATAAATAGAAATAGATTTAGAAAGTTCAAATATAAACAATTAAATTAGATCTTATATCATATTTTTAGAATTTATCTGAAATTAAATATAATAAAATTCATGTCTCAAACTTTTCATGTGTTGACTGATTTAGACCGTTAATATTCTCTTATGGACTTAATTAGATGAACTGCTATTGAGATTAAACAAAAAATTCCTTCTACTAATATGGACATCGTGATATTTTTTTATTGTTATAGTATGGGTACGTTATGTATTTAATTTTTTTTTATTTTATTTTACCTAATTATGAAAATTCTTAAAATCTAACTTAATGTAATTGCCCCATTCTATGTAAAAAGTATTTCTGTCCCAATTCATGATTTAAGGTAGCATTTTATTCCAAATATGAAATCCCTTTCGACCGATAAACTGCACGTTTTATGGTGAGACCTAGCTATTTTTAGCCAACCAACTAATTAACTCATTTTATAGACATCAGCTTCAAAACGTTTTTGCGTATGTAGTGGTATATACATACAGTGAGTAAAACTGAAATAAACCATTTTGCGCTATCACATAGAGTACGTCAACCGAATGAAAACATCGTTATACGCGACATGTCATACCATTTTGTTTGTTAATCTTTTGCGTATTATGTCACTGATCAAAAATTTAAATCCGTAACTTTAGGGGAATGGAGATTTTTTTGTCTACGTGCTATATAGGAAATAAATTTTAGCATAAAGCAATAAATTCAATATCAGAACGAATTATCAGTAACATTATTGGTACATCGGATGAAATTCATGATAAGAAATTAGATTGTTTAATATTAAATATATACTTATTAAAAATAATACATAAATATTATTTGTTTATTTTATCATCTAATCCTACTACACTACACACATAAGCGCAAAAACGTCTCCCAAGATGATTTAACTATATACTTCCACATTCTATGCACATTGCTGCAAAAATAGCTTAATTCTCATCATAGGGGTTGTTAGTCACATGATGTTTTTAAACAATAACTTATCTAGACTTATCTACTCATTTATTTTAAAATTGATATTGTAGAAATACTATATAAGACCTTGAATACTTTAAACGGGACTTCATTGTACTAAGAGCTTAGTTAAGTTTTAGTAGTAAACTGTTGATTCAATGAAAATTAAATTACTTTCTCTTTAGCTATTTGCGATCTGTATTGTTTAAAGACAGTGTATTTATTACACGGAATTATAGAAATAAACAACTAGAATTTAAACAAAAATTGTTTTATTTATGTGCTAATGTGTAAATAATATGTAAAATGACCTCCATCCTATGAACTCGTAGTGCAGTGGTATCCTATGAAAAATCTTTACTATTATAATGCCTAAGTTTCTCATCTTTTATTATTTTTGTTATATGAGTAACTCGTAAACCTTCAAGCAAGGCTTTTATTTGTATTAATATTTTTAACAATGTTTTGACCCTCCCCCTGGTGATACGTGAGAGGTTTAAACTTGGCCCCCCTCCCCTATTCTATATCGCGTGTATTTTTTTTGGTACAAAAAGTTAAAAAAATGGTTGCCTGTAAAGTCGGTTTTACGGGCGAAGATTTTACGTGACAACGTCTTTTTCTCGGTAGAATATT